>LR749561.1:428557-513145 GCA_902729485.2 Mus minutoides | reverse complement strand
AAATGGTCTTAGCTATCTTTTTCTCTACATTGGACCTCCATGCCATGAAAGATCATCTGTCCTTCCCTAGGTGAAATAAACAGCTTCATCTTGTCTCTCTCTGCCTTCTGTCCTTATAAACTTTAAAAATGACAGAAGAATTACTTAATATAAGAGGTATAACATTGAAAGAGTTACAGAGATCATGTGTGAAGCTGAATCCAAAGGATAAACCCAATGACTGCGGCTGCCAGGGATCCATCCCACAATCAGCCACCAAACATAGACACTATAGCATATGCCAGCAAGATAGTGTTGAAAGGGCCTGGATATAGCTGTCTCGTGGGAAACTATACCAATGCCTGGCAAACATGGAGGTGGAAGCTCACAGTCAGCTATTAGATGGAACACAGGGTTCCCAAGGAAGGAGCTAGAGAAAGTACCCAAGGAGCTGAAGGGGTCTTCAACCCTATAGGTGGAAGAATAACATGACATCATGTCTCTAGCTGCATATATAGAAGAGTATGGCCTAGTTGACCATCATTGGAAAGAGAGGCTCCTTGGTCATGCAAACTTTATATGCCCCATACAGGGGAACGCCAGGGCCAAGATGTGGGAGCGGGTGGGTAGGGGAGCAGGGCCGGGAGTGGGGAGGGTATAGGGAACTTTCTTGATAACACTTGAAATGTAAATGAAGAAATTATCTAATAAAAGTTGGAAAAAATATAAGAGGTATAAATACATATAAAAGAGCTAGCACAATGAGTGTCACCAGAAAGTTTAGAAAATTCTATCTGGGTCTGCACATGTTACCAAGAAAATTGTGGTTCTGTCTTTGGGTTCTTAGCCAGACTAATAAGAGCATTCAAGGAAAGACTCAGAAGGAAGCTTGAGAAAAAAGATTATTAGAGTTTAAAAGAAGAACAACAGGGAAGTCAAGGCTGAAACCTTGGCAGCTGCCCAGAACCATGGAGATGGAGAAGAGGAAGAGAGACTTTATGCTTTTTGACTTGGGCTGGCATGTTCAGCAATGAAGGTTCAGCAGACAAGGACATGGTGGACAAGCAGCTACATGCTAAAGTGGAGGGGGCTGGGGAGTTTCTTCTGAGAACGAATGAGAAAGCCCAGAACACAGAAGAAACAGATCCATGTTTAGCCATTAACTCTCTCTGTCATTAGAGGAGTACGTTGTCTCCTGAAATTGGAAATTGTTCCTCCCATATCTTCAGCATGACTTCAGGTGAATTTGTCCTCCAGAGACGTGGCCCATTGGTGGGTGGTTAGTCAAGTAATTAATAGTCCCAGGTAAAGAATCACATTTATTTATTTATTTATTTATTTATTTACTTACTTACTTACTATTTATTTATCTTGTATTATATGTATGGAGTGGTGCTAATGTGCATATGGCACAGTACCTGTGTAGAGAACAAAGAACAAATTTGCGAATCTGTTCTCTGCTTTCAGGTCTTCGGGTTTTAAGGCAAGCACTTGAGCATATCAACCCCTGAGCATAGCCCAAAATTGACTCTCAAAGGAGAAGGCAATGGTGTCTCAACTCACAGCCAGAGGCAGATTCCATTCTTTTGAGCAAGAGCAAACAGCTTTATCTAGATAGTGTTCAATGGAGCCCTGGTGTCCTCCAAGACATGTAGAGGAATTTTAATTCAGCAACTTGGCTACCTGGCAAGGGATCACATCTAAAGACCTTGTGGTAGGTCTATGTGATCCGCCTGGATTGACCCACCTTTAATCTCTCTACCTGAAATATAGATACACCCTTAGAACACACCTTTAACTCCAAACAATGGAGGTTAAGGTAGTTTATTGAAGGAAGCACCCATGTTTGAAAGTGACATTTAACTGAGCAGCAGACAGTGATGGATCAGAGAAAGATCTGATAGAATCAGTCAGAGATACAATATGCCCAATGCTCACTAGAACAGATATCTGTTATATCTGGTGAATAAAAGTTATTTACAAAGACTAGGGTACCATTAATTACTATGAGGAGGCAACTGTTGGGGGTCAGGAATCACCACACAAACCATATGAACATTTATCTCAGTTAAGCAAGAATGGTTTAGTGGAAACACACCCTAATACTTGTCAGACCAGGGACATAGCTCAGAAGAATCTGAACTATGACAATAGATACCTTTTTTTTCTGTCAGCTTATAAAGGAAAAATCCACAGAGCCCACAATGAGTTCATATGCAGGTGCAGGAAAGCTGCCTGATGATCAGCTCAGACTCAAGATACTCTAGGTTCATATTGACCTTTGATTTGATGGGTCCTACGTAAAGCTTTGTGGAACTTCTGAGGATTATACAGAACATTCAGAATGTACAGAACATAGCAGGGTATGAGGTCAGCATCTTCTTCCTCTGAGTCAAGTCACTTTTCTGTGTCAAGGACCAGAAGGCATCTTACAGCAAAAAATACGAAATAGCTGGCAGGCATGGAACAAAATGGCTACAGCTACGCTGGGGGTAAGGGGGGGCAGACATAACAGTAACCCTAACATCATTAGGAAATGGGTTGAAAGTGGAAGATAGATGTAACCCACTTCCACCGTGAAAATCCAGTGCCTGGAGGGATTTCCAAAGTTGTCTTGAATAACAGGATTGTTCAAATGGCAGGCTTTGCATTTGAATGGTACTGATTTTCCCCTGCTTTTAAAGTATTTTTTATTTTTAAATTTATTTATTTATTTATTTATTTTACACTCCATATTTTATTCCCCCATCCACCCTCCGACTACTCCACATCCCACACCTCCTCCCCATCTCCCTGACTCCATGTGGATGTCCCCACCACCCCACATGCCACCTGACCTCTAAACTCCCTGGGGCGTCCAGCCTCTTGAGGGTTAGGTGCATCATCTCTGAATGAACACAGACCAGGCAGTCCTCTACTGTATGTGTGTTGGTGGCCTCATATCAGCTGCCTGTTTGGTGGTCCAGGGTTTGAGAGATCTTGGGGGTCCAGATAAATTGAGAGTGCTGGTTTTCCTACAGGGTCACCCTTCTCAGGTTCTTTCAGTCTTTCCCTAATTCAACAACTGGGATCAGCTGCTTCTGTCCATTGGTTGGATGCAAACATCCGCATCTGACTCTTTCAGCTGCTTGTTGGGTCATTTGAAGGGCAGTCATGCTAGGTCCCTTTTTGTGAGTGCTCCATAGCCTCAGTAATAGTGTCAGGCCTTGGGACCTCCCCTTGAGCTGGATCTCACTTTTGGCCTGTCACTGGACCTTCTTTTCCTCAGGCTTCTCTCAATTTCCATCCCTGTAATTCTTTCAGACAGAAACAATTATGGGTCAGAGTTGTGACTGTGGGAGCGACCTGGGAGGAAAAGTGGACAGTGGGGGTGGAGGATGGGAGAAGAGGGGAACCTGATCTGGTATTGGGTGAGGGAAAAGGACTGAAACTCCTGAAGGCCAGCAGAAAGAATGAAAACAGGCAACCTCAGGAGGTAAGAGGTTGAGGGGACCCTCCAGAATGCACCAGAGACCACCTCCAGCGTGGAGACAGGGCATCAAATGAGGGTACTGATGTTTTTAAAAAGCAGAACTGTCAAAAGAATTTGTCTATCTGATATGTTGACAGAATATGCATACTCCATACTGAATAAACAGCGCTTATTGATTATTTTGCATATATTAACCTTATAGATTACTAGGCATAATCTCAGGACTTGGTTGGCAGATACTTCAGTGGATTTCTGTGAGTCTGAGGCCAACCTGGTTTACATAGCAAATTCTAGGCCAGTAAAGCTTATTTTAAAAAAATTTGTCTCGAAAACAAACAAACTTACATGTCTTTCCGTCAAACTTTTACATAATATAAAATTACATAATAAAGTTTAGGCAATTTTATACATTTCTAGACATAAGTACATAATATATTACATAAAATAAACTTATTTTAAGATAGTTGCTTGAAAAGTGGTCGTTTGAAAGACCCTGACATAAACAAAAACTTAAGAGAACCTCTATTCTGTTAAGACAGCTTCCTTGCATGGATGTCTGCACACCAGTGCATGTCTGGTACCCAGGGAGGTCAGAATGGGGCATCTGCATCCCTGAAACTGGGCCACAGGAGGTTGTGAGCCGCCCACCAGGAAGGTGCTGGGAACTGAACTCTGGAAGAGCAGTTGGTGCTCCTAACTGCTGCGCCATCTCTTCAGCCCTAAGAGCGTTTCCTAAGTCGTCAAAAACCTGATCAAAAAAATCAGTAGAAAGCACTATAAAAACAAACTGATGTTCTTCCTTTTCTTTTCTTCCCATCTTCATCCAGCCTTTAGCCAAGTGGGATAAATCCACTCTCATCCAGGCTGGGTCTTTTCTTCAGTCCTCCTTTAATCCACTCTGGAATCACCCCCAAGATACATCGAGTGTCTCCTAGGTGATTCTTAATTCAGTTAAACTGGCAATGAGGATTGAATGTTATCTGAAGGAGATTTAAAAAACAAAACAAAACAAACCTCCAAACTAACAACAACTATAAAAGAAACCCTTGTACATAACAGGTAAATAAAATATCTGACCCTTAATTCTGCACTAAGCTTTGCAACTGCCTGAAACTTATGATCTAATGATTAAGTCAGTTCTGTTGGTCACATACACTTGCCCTTTGCTGACCCCATCTGGAGCCAGTCTTTAGCATCCCTGTGGTCCTTGCTATGTACTCCCCAAAACTGGTCCAAACCTTGGGTCTGGTGGTCAAGAAGAAATGGCCTGACTTGCCTGGCTGCTAGATGCCTTATAATTTAGGTTACCATATCCTGTCTACCCTCATGGGACTAATTGAAGGTCGGCTACTCTGTGAGGAAAACTCACATCCTTCACGGCTTCAACTATACAGTGACAAGCAGTGGGTTTTGGGGGGAAAGATCTTCCTTTTTATTTCCTTAACCTTTAGCCCCAGTAGTAACTTTATTTTTAAAAAAGAGATGGTCCTAAGGAAAAATTAAACAAACCTCACATTATCTTCTTCATGACCACGTGAGGAACTAGAAAGGCACATCTCTCATAATAGCTTCCAACACAGTTATCAACACCCCTTCTCACCTCACCACAATGTACAGTCATAACTGGCTTTATCAGAAAACGTTTGCACAGTGTATCTGGGTTTAAGTCATTGTTTGCCCTTGTGTTCTTGTTTCTTTGTCAAGGCTGAAATTTCTATTCTTTTTTAGGAAGAAGGGGGAGGGGGAAATCTGTGATAGAGAACCGGTTGGCACTGCCCAGAGGTTGATTTGCTTTCCACGTCCTCAGCTAGCAATTAGAGCGTGTGGTCTTGGATCAGCTTCTGCTATATTATCTCCCTAAATGGAAAGCCTACATCCTAAGCTGGAGTAGAGTCAAGAGCTCTGACCTTGCCTTCAGGACAGAAAATCTGAACTCATCTGTGCCTTGCGAAGTCATACCTCCACAGCTCAGAGAGACACAGACCTGGTGAAGGATAGAACTAACTCCAGAAGCCCTCCAACATGAAGAGAAGAGGACCTACTAAGGTGAATAGGAAGATCATGAATGTGAGCCTTGAATAGAAGGCTCAACCTTACACCAGCACTAATGCCATCTTCTTATAAATCTAATGTGACAACTCCCTAGGAGGACTTGGTATTTTTTAAGAAGGAGAAACTTGAAGCTATGTGATCTTAGGCATGTTTTAACCTCTCTCTAGTTTCGATCACATTTTTTTGATGATGATGGCTGTGGTGGCAGCGTTGGTGGTGATGCCACCTGACTTAAAGATAGACTGAAGATAAGTGGCAAAAACAGAATATAGAAAATACTTGGTCCATAGTACAACAAGAGCATCATATGTATGGTCAAAAAAAATTGCCATATATGTAAAGCTGCCATAGAGCCCTTAATATTACCACACTCATAAGTTATTTGTCCCAAGTGCAAACAAAATTTTTTGTATGGTTGAAGTTAAACCACGAGTAGGAAACGTCTAAGCTGCAGCCTAACCCTTTACTCTGCCCGCTCACATTCTTCCCAGTCACCCTCATTCAGAGATCGAGTCAGGAGGACAGCGGAGCCCAGAGCAACATGGTTGAGTTCACAATTGTTCACTTGCTACTCTCCCAGGATTGTCCTCCCCTTTCACCTCTCACCCCACCCCTCCTCATGACCCCTGTGCTAGCAGTGTCAAGCAGGTCTCCTTCTATTGCTTGTGCCATAGAGGAATATCTTGTTCCCTCAAAGTGATAATGTCAATAGAGTTCAAGGAACGTGGAATCTCTCTAAGGTGGTAGGCAACAAATGCTGGCATATGGAAGAGGCTTTTGCTTGCCTAGAAGAGTTTCTGTTTGGATAAATGTGACCTATAGGTTAATGAGGTGCAGAGAGATACTGTGGTTATCTTAGTCCACTTTGAATTGCTATATCAGAATATCACTGCCTGAGCAATTTATAATGAGCCAAAATTCAGTGGATTGCAGGTCTTGGAGCTGTAAATCCAAGATCAAGGTGCTATCATATTGTGAGGACCTTCTTGCTGTGGAAGATAGTTTGCAGTAAACCAAGAAGGACAAAGATAAAGAAAGAGCAGGAAGAAATAAAGCAAGTGGCTGAGGCTTGGCTCAGTGGCAAAAAGCTTGCTGTGCAAGCATGACGACCTGAATTTGGATCCCTAGAACCCATGAAAAATGTCAGGTATAACAGCAAGCCTGCTACCCCATGCTATGTGCCATAATAGAAGAAGATACTTGACATCTATGTCTGGTCTCTATATGGGCATGCACAGATAATCCACTCCACTCCCTTGTATATACGTGCAAGTATACAACACATGCACACACACACTTGCTTGCACACATAATACACACACATGCACCTGCACACGTGCGCATACACATGCATACATACACACATGCATGCACACATACACTCACACATGCACACACACACACACACACACACACACACACACACACACCAGCTCCAATCACACTGAATCCACTCTCACTGTGATGGCATGAGTGTATGAAGGAAACACACTCTTCATCCAAGAATCTGCCAGTTCCACCTCCAGATGCTGTCACAGGAGTAAACAGTTTTCAGTACGAGCTTTTTAAGAGGATCAGAGCATACACAGTCAAACTATCATAGAGACCTGGAGGAAATTTCTAGTCTACTCTACTTGATCTCCAAGGGCAAACATGGCTGTGGAGAGATTCACATGTTCAGGTGATGTGAGAATCACAGTCTAATCTCAAGGAACTACCTGTCTGCTGATGGGTCAATGCTCCCCCGTTTCCCATGATGCAATCCAGGTGAATATGTTCACCCTAGCAAGGCTTCCTTCCATTCCACCTAGTCAGACCATGCCTCAAATTGAAGTATGGGCTCATAACTTATGTTTTATTTTTAGTTTATGTAACTTAAACACCCAAATTTTATTTTCTTAATACCAGAAGACAAAATACAAGGCACCAGTGTACCAGGATTCTGGTGGCAGCACACACACACACACACACACACACACACACACTCATACACAAATAGACAAACATACATACATATACATACACACATATACACATAGACACACACATAAACACATAGACACACACAGACACATGCACACATATACACATATACATACACACACTCTCTTTCTCACATACACACACACACACACACACACACACACACACACACACACACTCACCAAATCTCATTCCACTGAGAAAGATGCTAAGCTATCAATATTTTAGTGTACCCTATTTCCTTCAAAAATGCCTAATATATCTATATCTATATCTATCTATATCTATATATCCCTCCCTACAAAAGGACACACTAAGTTAATTTTAATTTTAAAAGAGAAGAGACAAAATAATTGGAGAGGTGTTAGAATGATCTCTGACTGGAATAAGTTGTCAACAGCCCTTTGCACAATGTGGTGGCTGGGTTCTCCATGAAGATCTTCACTATGTACCATTCACACAGCACAGCTCAGTTCAACTCAGAGCAATGCTTACTGAAGAGCTGCCCCGACACAGCACACAGTCCAGAATGAAAAGAAAGGAGAAAGAAGTTGGAATAACATGGAGGGAACTGAGGACACTCTGCACCCAAACAGAAGTGCTTCAGCTTCAAAGTCCTTATTTGAAATGCTTGAGAGCCCCTAATGGCAATTTCCCAGGGAAAGCATACAACGTATAAAGGAAGGGAGAGACTTCTCTCTTTTGAGGGTCTGGCCGGTTTAGACTACAGCACAGCCAATGGCACACAGAGTTTGTTTCTCATTCCTTGAAATCCAGTGTGGTTTAGGATGCCCTTCTTCACCATGTGACCCCTCTTGTGCCTGTTTCTCAAACTCCAAAAGATGACCAAGGAACCGATCTAGATGCAATTGCACTAGGGTCTTAACTTAAGCTCAAGCTTGAGCTACATTGTCATCTTTGACAAGGCAGGACAGGAGGGTGAAGCCTTGAGAGCCCAGCATTTCAAGCAAGCATTTATAGAGGCAAGCAAACAAGCAAGGGGTTTTCCAGCTAGGCACACATCTGATTGGGGGGCTACTATGGAATTTGTTTCCCTTTAACATGATTGGCTGGTGCTGGGAGCCAAACCATAAATGCAACTTCTGCTTTCCTCCTGACTGGTGGCTGTTAAGGGAGTAACCTGGAAACGAATGCTCGGTGCAGGCTTATTGGTTAACTTGAGTTCAACCTTACATCAGGTTCTCTAAGATGGAGCCTGAACCCAAGAAGGAGTTGGTGTGGTCTCTCAGTCCCCAGGGTCACAGTGGCAGGGTAGAAGGTACAGTGTGGGGAGAGGAACTGCTTTTAAGGTTGTCTTTTGCCTTCATATTCTTCCTCAGCCCTGAGTTCTGATATTCATAACCATTCTCTCATCACAGGAAAATTACTATCTATTTATACTAAAATGTTCTTTTTTAATTAGATTTTTTTATTAACATTTCAAATGCTATCCTGAAATTTCCCTATACCCTCACCCTGCCCTGCTCCCCTACCCACCCATTCCCACATCTTTGCCCTGGCATTACCCTGTATTGGGGCATATAAAGTTTTCAAGACCAAGGAACCTCTCTTCCCAATGATGGCCGACTAGGCCATCTTCTGCTACATATGCATCTAGAGACACAAGCTCCGGGGATACTGGTTAGTTCGTATTGTTGTTCCACCTAAAGGGTTGTAGACCCCTTCAGCTCCTTGGGTAATTTCTCTAGCTCCTCCATTGGGGGCCCTGTGTTCCATCTTATAGATGGATATGAGCATCCCCTTCTGTATTTGCCAGGCACTGGCATAGCCTCACTCAAGATAGTTATATCAGGGTCCTTTCAGCAAAATCATTTTTAAGTTGCTACAAGTAATAGTTTGCTTACTGTTGCTGTGATAAAACACCTCGGCAAAAAGCAACTTAAGGAGAAAAGGGTTTATTTCAGTTGACAGTTCTACATCACAGTCCACCACTGCATGAGGTCAGGTCTGAAACTCCGGCGGAACCTGGAGGCAGGAGCTGAAACAGAAGCTGTGGAGGGGTGAGGCTTATAGGTTTGCTCCTCTTGGTGTGTTCATGGTTTGAATATGCTTGGCCCAGAAGGAATGGGACATTAGTAGGTATGGCCTTGTTGGAGGAAGTGTGTTACTTGGCTGTGGGCTTTGGAGGTCTCTTCCTGTCCTCTGGCTCTTCCTGTTTCAGAAGAAACTGTGGTGCCATTATTGCAGCCAAGATCATCTACCCATAAGTGGTACCACCCACCTTGGGGTAGACAAACCTGCCTCAATCGTCAATCAAGGAAATGCCTCCCAGACTTACCTACAGATGAATCTGATGGGGGTTATTTTCTCAGCTGAAGTCTCTTTTGCTTGCTGGACTCTAATTTGTGTCCGGTTGATACTGAACTAAAACCAGGGCCCTGTTTTGGGTTAGACATTAGTTGCTGTATCCCAGGTGACAGTCAAGACATTGATTTCAGGAACTGGTGATTATAAATGAACCTGCCACAGATATCTGTGTAAGTAGCAGATTTGCTCATGGGTTTTACAAGACAGGCACCTGTCCCATGATGCATTTCTGTCTCTCCACACCTGCACTCGGCATCAGCAGAAGCATTGTGAGGCTTCTTCCACATCTCCAAGGAAGTTAGTCATCTGCATGATGGCGATTCTCTGTCATGGTGGGTTTTCATTCTCCTGGTGGTGGTTTTCATATGTTTCTTTCCATCTAGAAATTACCTACTGTCAAATGTCCATTTAAGGTTTGTATCTAGAAGAAAAAGAAGGAGGAGGAAGAGGAGAACAACACTGAGGAGGAAGGCAAGAAGAACAAGAACAAGTAGCAGCAGCAGCAGCAGCAGCAGCAGCAGCAGCAGTAGTAGAAGAAGAAGAAGAACAAGAACAACCAGAAAAACAAGAAGAACAAGAACTATGAGGAAGACAAGAGGAAGAGGAGGATGAAGAAGTAGAATAAGAAGAACAACAAGAAGAATGAAGACATGTTGTTTTGCTCAAGTCTTGCCCTAACTGCTATTGAGGTTAGAGCAAGGAAATGTCTCTTGAGATGGCTTTTAGTCTTCACTTGTAAGAGTTTGTCGGGGCAATAAGATAATAAAAACAAAATACATCTGTCTTGGTTTGGGGTTTAGTGCTGTGAAGAGACACCATGATCATGGCAACTCTTATAAGTACAACATTTAATTGGGGCTGGATTACAGGCTCAGAAGTTCAGTCCATTATCATCAAAGTGGGAGCTTGGCAGCATCCAGGCAAACATGGGGCTGGAGGAGCTGAGATTTCTACATCTTCATCCAAAAGCAGACAGGAGAAGACTGGTTTCCAGGCTAACATGAGGATCTTAAAGCCCATACTCACAATGACACACTTTCTCCAACAAGGCCACACTTCCTAATAGTGCCAATCCCTGAGCTAGGAATACTCAAACCATCATAATATCACAGACAAAGCATATTCCCTCTCATCTATGGCCACAATGGTTTAATTGGTTGTGTTTTTGT
Source organism: Mus minutoides (assembly GCA_902729485.2). Lineage (NCBI taxonomy): Eukaryota > Metazoa > Chordata > Mammalia > Rodentia > Muridae > Mus > Mus minutoides. The sequence continues at coordinate 502,162 of LR749561.1, read as the reverse complement.
CTTTAGATCTTGTTTTCATAGTAAGTTTCATTCAGCACCTGAAAGGTTCTGCATGGATTGCTGGGAATTTTGTCAAATACTGTTTTGGAATTGTTTGATTTGACCCCCCCCCCATGGTGTTTCTTTCTTACAGTGGAGGGTTCCATCGAAAGACTTAATTTTGCCAGGCGTGGTAGCGCACGCCTTTAATCCCAGCACTTGCAAGGCAGAGGCAGGCGAATTTCTGAGTTTGAGGCCAGCCTGGTCTACAAAGTGAGTTCCAGGACAGCCAGGGCTACATAGAGAAACCCTGTCTCAAAAAACAAAACAAAACAAAACAAAACAAAAGAAAGACTTAATTTAAATCAGCTTCCATGTACTGGCTAAACCACTGTCTTAGTTAGGCTTCCATTGTTGTAAAGAGACACAATGACCAAGACAACTCTTATAAAAGGCAACATTTAATTGAGGTTGGTTTACTGGCTCAGAGGTTCAGTCTATTATCATCATAGTGGGAAACATAGTAGCATCCAGACAGGCATGGCACTGGAGGACCTAAGAGCTCTACATCTTGTTCTGAAGGCACACAGAAGACTATTGCCTTTCAGGCAACTAGGAGGAAGGTCACAAAACCCACCCCAACGATGACACACTTCTTCCAACAAGGTCACACCTACTAATAGTGTCACTCCCTGGGTCCATGCATATTCAACCACTCCAGTTGTCTTAGTTAGGGTTTCTATAGCTAAGAAGAGATGCCATGACCAAGGAAATTCTTATAAGGGGACAACATTTCATTGGAGCTGGCTTACAGGTTCAGAAGTTCAGTCCATAATAGCATGAAGAAGCAGCTTCCAGGCAGCCATGATGCTGGAAAAGAAGCCATGAATTCTATATCTTGATCTGACTGAAGCCAGGAGAAACTGTCTCATGGACAGCTAGAAAGAGAGTGTCAAAGACCACCCCCATAATTACACAAATTCTCCAACAAGGCCACACTTATTCCAACAAGTCTACAACTCCTAATAGTGCCACTCCCTTGGCCATACATATTGAAACCACCACATTCCACTACCTGGTCCCCATAGGCTTGTTCAAACACATGAGTCTATGGGGGCTACAGCATAATGCAAAATACATGTAGTCCAACTTCAAAATTCCTATACTCTATAGCACTCTCAACAATGTTAGAATTCCATAGTTCAAAGTATCTTCTGAGATTTATCCAATCACTTAACTGTAATAATCCTCTACAAAATGAAAACCAAGAAAGCAGATCACATAACTCCAACATCACAGGATAAACATTACCATTCCAAAACTTCAAAGTAAAGAAATACTGGACCAAAATAAGACCCAAAACCAGCTAGTTCAACCCCTTCATGCCTTCAAAACCAACACCACCTGGGTGATTCTTACACATTACCAAGTACAGCTGCAGCATGAGATATAACTTTGTCTCTCTAATACATAGCTTCTTTGTGCTCTCAGAAAACACTTCCCAGAAGATTTCACATCTTAATCACTGCTAGTCTCTAAGCCCCAGCTAGCCACCATTAATCGTCCCAGTAGTCCCTTCTGTTCTGGACTTTAAAGTGAAAGCCACATAGCCAAAGCTGCTGAGTTCTGCTGCTTTCTGGTTCTGGAACATGGCCACCCTTGTTCTATTACATTAGGAAGAGATTTCTGTTCTCCAACTTGTTCATCACTTAAGCCTGGCTGGCTGTCCTGCAACTTCCTCTGTAGACCTTGAACTCAGAGATCTGCATGGCTCTGTCACCTGAATGCTGAGATTAAAAGCATGTACCAACATGCCTAGACTTAAATATATATATATATATATATATATATATATATATATAGATAGATAGATAGATAGATATATAGATATATAGATATATTCTATTTATATGTAATTTTATATTTTATGTATATTCTATTTATATGTAAATTATGTATACATACATTGTATTTTGATGGCAATTATCCTTATAATCTTTTCTTACTCTCACTCCTGATGATCCCCTCATCTTTCATCTACTGCTATGTTTTGTCTATTTCTTTGTCCTTTTGTTATTGACAAAAGTATAATAATAATTGGGCCTGCTAAAGCTAATCTGTCATCCACGTTAATGACTTAGGAGTACTGTCAGGAATTAGACAATTGCTTCATATTTAAATGTTTTTATTAGATATTTTCTTTATTTACATATCAAATGTTATCCCCTTTCCTAGTTTCCCCTCCAAAACCCCCCTATCCCCTTCCCCCTCCCCTCTTCCCCTGCTCACTAACCCACCCACTCCTGCTTCCTGTCAGTGTCATTACCCTACACTGGGGCACAGAACCTTCACAGGACCAATGGCCTCTCCTCCCACTGATGACCAACTAGGCCATCCTCTGCTACATATGCAGCTGGAGCCATGAGTCCCACCATGTATAATCTTTGGTTGGTGGTTTAGTTCCTGAGAGCTCTAGGAGTACTGGTTAGTTCATATTGTTGTTCCTCCTATGGGATTGCAAACCCCTTCAGTTCCTTGGGTTCTTTCTCTAGCTCCTTCATTGGGGAACCAATGAACCTATGCTCAGTCCAAGGGATGGCAAAGAGCATCTAGTTCTGTATTTGTCAGGCTCTGGCAGAGCCTCTCAGGAGACAGCTTTATCAGGCTCCTGTCAGCAAGTACTTGTTGGAATCCATAATAGTGTCTTGGTTTGGTGATTGTATATGGGATGGATCCCCAGGTGGGGCAGTCTCTAGATGGTCATTTCTTCAGCTCCACACTTTGTCTCTGTAACTCCTTCCATGGGTATTTTGATCTCCCTTCTAAGTATTGAAGTATCCACACTTTGGTCTTCCTTCTTCTTCAGTTTCATGTGGTTTGTGAATTGTATCTTGGGTATTCTGAGCTTCTAGGCTAATATCCACTTACAGTGAGTGCATATCATGTGTCTTCTTTTGTGATTGGGTTAACTCACTCAGGATGACTTTCCACTGAAATGCTGAGATTTACTTTACTGAAATATAAATTAAAAGCTTTCTTTTATACCAGTAAGAAAGGGGGAAAAAGAAACTTGTCATACAAAAATATTGAAAAGATTCTTGAAGTTTTTGTCTTTTTTTTTACTGACTGTAAATATTTATTTACTGAATGATTTCTCTATTAACTTAAAAAGCAGTGTTTGTTTCTCCTGAACAAAGTTTAAAGTCACAGATGAGATGGAAAGGAAAAGTGAAAACTTTCCGAAGTCTGGAATTTGTGGAATTGATCTTTGTTCTTATTTTTGTTTCCTTCCTCTGTAGTTCTTAGAGACATTTGAGTTATATTCAAAAGATGAATACTCCTTATTTAGGAAAAAACTTCTCTCTGGCTAATTATTTTAATCTACTTCTTTAAGCCCGTCTTCAGTTTTTAGGCAGTGTTCACCATCTTGAATGTGGTGATCTTCAGGTTTCCATGACATTTTCTTTACCCAGAACTTGCTCTGCACCAGGCTAGCCTTGAACTCAGATATCTGCTTGACTTTGTCCCCAAGACAATACTAACATGCCTGAATTAAAGCTTTTCATGGCCACTATTCTTTGAGATATGGATCAAAACCCTGTTAGATCACAGATGTGTCCCCCATTTCTGGACAAACTCATCTGGAAAGGAAAAAAACAAAAACAGAATAGTAAAAATAATTCTTCACAATAAAAGAATAGCTGGAAGAATCACCATCCCTGACCTCAACCTTTACTACAGAGCAATAGTGATAAAAACTGCATGGTACTGGTACAGAGACAGACATGTAGATTAATGGAATAGAACTGAAGACCCAGAAATAAAACCACACACTTTCGGTCACTTGATCTTTGACAAAGACGCCAAAAATATACAATGGAAAAAGAAAACATCTTCAGTAAATAGTGCTGGTCTAACTGGCTCTTTCAATGTCTGTGAAGAATTGTGTTGGGATTTTGATGGGCATTGCATTGAATCTATAGAATGCCTTTGGTAGGGTGGCCATTTTTACTATGTTATTTCTGCCAATCCATGAGCATGGGAGATCTCTCCATTTTCTGAGATCTTCTTCGATTTCTTTCTTGAGAGACTTGAAGTTATTACCATACAGGTCATTCACTTGTTTGGTTAGAGTTACCCCAACATAGTTTATATTATTTGTGGCTATTGTGAAGGGAATTGTTTCCCTAATTTCTTTCTCAGCCTATTTATACTTAGTATAAAGGGAGGCTACTGATTTATTTGAGTTAATTTTATATCCGGCCACTTTGCTGAAGTTTTTTATCCATCTGTAGGGTATTTCCTTGATTATTGATCAATGGTAACTCTTTCTAAATGATGTCCATGTGGAAGTTTCAACTATGTGCTAATTACTGTCAATATATTTATATCTTCCCGCTTACATTCATGTTTCTTTTTTACCTATTATAAAGGGAAGCCTTCACTAAAAACAAATTGTTTCATTAAATAAGTCTCATTAATAATATGCCTTTAATTATTGTTTAGACATCAGATATTTAATATGAATGTCAATATGTATAGAGTCTGTCTACCATTTTATGACCATAATCCTATTTATTTCCTTGTATTATTTCATTTTATTTTTTCCCTCTTTTTGGTGTTTTTTTTGGGGGGGAGGCATTTTTACTATTTAATCTTTTACAGTTTTGCTGTAGTGTGAACAGTTAGCATTAGATGTACCTAGCTGTCCAATTTCAGGTTTGCAACCAGTGTTCATTTCTCTACTTGCAACATGGCAAAGCAGACCGCCAGACATCGTTCATTTCCCTAGACTGACACTGTGTTCCACAATGACTCCTCTCCCACCCTGGACTGACACTGCATTCAAGTTGACCCTGGCCTCCAAGTCGTGGTAAGTTCTACTCCAGCCTTTGATCCTATGATTTTGACTATTTTAGATTCTTCATGTAAGTGTCTAGTGTTTGTCTTTGCATAACTAGGTTTTTGTTTGTTTTGGTTTCCTTACCTAATATGTTCTCTATATCCATCCATGTTGCGACATGGGTTGAATAGTATCCCACCATGTACTGTGTTTTAGCAATGTTTGAATTTTTGTTGGTTTCTTTTAGTGGCAGCCCACCGAATCAAAGCACAGTATTGTATTACTTTCTCATTCTTCTAGAAGTCTGTTTCACCTCCTCAAGTTAGCTGTACATGGCTTATTGCTAGATAGGCCCTGCCTTAGCTCCTCTAGGTCATGGTTAACTATCTGTACCCACACTGAGAACATTTTCAGAAATATCATAACTGTTTTTGATGTATGTTTAGAATTCACATTTGTTCAGTATACACACATGTGCAGGCATATGTGTGTATGTTCCTGTGTGTGCATGCTTGTGTATACATGCCTATATGTCTGAAGATTCAGAGTCCTTATTGAGGGTCTTTCTTGATAATCTGATTTTTACATATACTGAGGCAGTTTCTCTCCCTGTTGTTCCCCCCACCCCCTCTGAACCCAGCAACCCAGCACCTGCAGAATCCAGTTACCCTGGCTACCAGCCTGTTTGCAGATCCTCTGTCTCCAGAGTGCCAGGATTAAATATGGCTGCCACATGTGCTCTAGTCTTAATATGTGTGGTGGGTATTCAAACTCTGGTTGTCTTAGTTAGGGTTACTGTTGTTGCAATGAGACACCATGACCAAAAAGCAAGTTGGGAAGGAAAGGGTTTATTGAAATTTTTCTTCCACATTGTAGTCGATCATTGAAGGAAGCCCTGAGAGAATCTCAAACAGGTCAATAAGCTAGAGGCAGGAGCTGATGGAGAGGTTGAGGAGGGGTGCTGTTTACTGGCTTTCTCCCTATGATTTGCTCAGCCTGCTTTCTTTTAGAACTCAGGACCACCAGACCAGGTATGGCCTGACCCACAATAAGGTGGCCCCTTCCCCCATCAATCACTAATCAAGGAAATGCCTACAACTGGACCTTACGGAAGCATTTTCTCAACTGAGGTTCCTTCCTTTCCAATGATTCTTGCTTGTGCCAACTTGGCATGAAGCCATCCATCGCACTGGTTTTCTCAGGTGTGCAACCAAAACTGACTGCTGAGATACCTCCCTGTCCTCAGGGTTATATGGATTGCCTAAGCACGGTCTCGCTATGCTGTGCTTTGTAGCTTCATGTCTTTTGTTGTTGTTTTGGCAAGAAATTGAGAGAAAGGCCACAAACTCCAGCCAAGCTGTGCCTGAAGAGTAGTAGTGTTGGGGACCAGTCCTTCAACACTCATCTTCCAATGGCGCACTTTGCTTTGTTTTGTTGTGTTTTGAGACAGGGTCTCATTCTGTAGTCCTGGCTCTTTAAGAACACACCTATGTAGACCAAGTTGGTCTTAAACTCACAGATATCCACCTGTCTCTACCTCCTGAGTGCTAGGATGAAAGGCATACACTAAATGGATCCCAGGTGGCCTGTCTGGAAGTGTGGCAGTTCTATGGCTCAGTTCTCAATGCATATGGTAGTACATTTAGCATCAGACTCAGCTTGCTGATAAGCCCTGGAGTTATAAACAATCTTGTAGCCTCCGTCTGTGAGATCTTTACTATCTTTTGAGTTTCATAGGTTTCCTTTCCTCCTCTTAGTAGTTTTCTAGCCAGGACTGGAGACTATTAACTTCACTGCTCTATGTGCATCTCAATTGCAAAAGGACACAGAGAAAAAGGTATCAATAGAAGTTCATCACACTCTATAGGGACTCCAGATTCTTATATCTAAGGGGACAGTTCTCATTCCTTGGAGAAATACGTTCCCAAGTATCTAGTAGCATTCTCGCTTCAAACACTGGATTGTGTAAGATCTGGGCAGGGACCCAGGGAAGGAATGAGAAAACCTAAGAGAAACAAAGGCTAGGGAATCCTTCTTCAGTCTTCCCACTTCATCTGCAGCTCTGTGGTCAGCCCTCATGCCCACTTGTAAGACTTGGGCTGACTTAGTCTACACCAGTAGATACTGGGGGAAACCGGGAAAAATCAATAAGCTTTAGATTCTTATTTTTCTCCAACCCACCTGTTTTTGTTCACTTTTCAGAGTCTTCAGATGGACTTTTTGCCATCTTAAAGTTTAATGTTATTTATCATTGTCCTGTGAATGGATGAGGGGGGGGGGGGGAGAGTGTGCACACTTGTATATGATGTGGCATGCAAGGAGGCCAGAGGAAACATTGAGAATTTGTTCTCCTTATGACTTTAGGTGGGATCCAGAAATTGTAGTAGGTCACCAGTTTCACCTACTGAATTGTTTCACCAGCCCTCGAAGTGATTTTTTTTTCTATGCATGTCTCCAGGTGCCCTAATGAGGATAGTAACTTCTTTAGGGTTTCTATTACTGAGATAAAACACCATGAGAGAAAACAGAAAATTGGGAAGGAAAGGGTTTATTCAGTCTTACAATTCTCAGGTCCGTTGTGCAGGGAGTACAAGCCAGGAATCTGTGGACAGGAACTGAAGCAGAGCCATGGAAGAGTGCTGCTTACTGGTTTCCTGTTTATGGCTTATTCACCCTGCTTACTCAGAACATCCAGGGCCACCAGCCCAGGGGTGACACTGTACACACTGAGCTGTGTCCTCCTACATTGATCATGAACCAAGACAATGCACCATAGGCTTGTCCACAGTCCAATCTGGTGGGGGCACTCTCTCAGCCAATGTTCCTTCTTCCAAATTGATTTAGCTTGTATTAAGCTGGCATAAAACAAGCCAGTAGTCAGGACCATGGGCGTTTATTTTATATTACTTGAGGTATTGCCATTGGAATAACATGAATGTTGAGAACTCTCTCTCTCTGAGAACTGTCTGGGAGACCATATAGGGTCCATAAGGAAAGGTCTGCAGTATGTCCTGGAAAGATGGCCATCCATACTCAAATGGCGATGCTTTCTTATACCGAAATAAAGCATGGCGACCATTGTGTTTGTTCAATGTATGTGAAGCAAGATACAGGATACATGGCCTCCTCATCTAGATGGTGCAGTAAGAAAACCTGGCTTTGCTTTCACTCTGCTGAGCCTAGCTGCTCAGCTAAAGTCTTGCGAGCACAGGAATTTTGTTTTTATTATTCCTCTTGTTTTAGTTGATATGCAAAGGGTAAATATTAATAAAAGTTTGTCCCAAATGCATAGCTGTCATCTCACTGGACCTAGCTACAGAAAAGAGGACATTTTATAAACATGGACTGGCTATTTCTGCTTTCATGTATGTACAAGTCTGAGGCGCTGTAAAGCCAAAGGCTTGGGAGCTCATTTATCTTGGAACAAGATAAACCTGGCTGCACTGGCCAGAAGAGGTTTCTGAGTCTATGATCTCAGAGAGAGGCTAACAAGAAACCCAGGAAGCCTGGCCAGAGCCAGGGCACAGTGGTTCAACAAGTGTGGGTTCCTCCCCGCTGCGATACCACAGTGGTCCTTCCCACAAAAACTTCCTCCAGGGATAATTTATGCTCTTTGGTTCCTCTTTAGCTCTGAGATTTCCAGCCAGGATGCTGCTTAGTGCCAAAGCCAAAGTGGTTTTTATGATGTGGTTCTTCTGCGAAGGAGGATCAGAAGAGCATTTCACACAGGCACCAAGTGGTCAGATGTCAGTGGATGACCCACTCTGCCTGTGGACCTCATCTGGTTCTCAGTGGATGTGACTCATGATGTGGGAGCCAGTTCAGGAGGTGCTGCCTTCACTGCCCACATGATGAGCTACCCTGTTCCATCAGGAAAGGTGGCATTCAAAGGTCATAAACAGCCACATCAACTCAAACCCTCTTTTACCTACAGACCAAGTTATGAGCATCGAATTTACCTTGTTAATCAAAATGATGACCCAGCCCTTAAACATTTCATGTTGTTACCAAGGAAGATTTCCCTAGGACCACTCAGTCAATCAGCATCCATACAGGATACCACTCTCAGCAAGCAAATAACATGCAAAGCTATGGCATCTGTTGTGTTCTTGCTGCTTGTCAACAAATGTGTGCCTTTATGCCCCAGACTCTGCTTCATGATTGCTGCCTCTCTAGGTTGTAGACAACTACAAATCCATTCCTTGTCTTAAGTGGACTAATGATCTGGGACAAATCAGTCTCTACTTGCAGAGACTTGGGTAAGGTCTCTAGCCCAGGAAACAAGGAGAAATTGTAATTAGTTCTATCCCATTCCTAAATCTAAATCCTGTGCAGATTGTACCAGCCAAGAGGAGGGCTTTGTCCTCGCTGTTATATACAATTTGGAAGAACTTGACTCAAATTTTTGACACTCTGAGTGTTGATGTTTTGTTTTGTTTTGTTTTGTTTTTTCTGGCACTAGTGACTTGTGATGCAACTTTCACTTATGATAGTGAGAAGGAAAGAAAGCACAACTCTCACCCAGCCCCTTAGACACAAGGGGAATTACTACCATTCTATACTGTACGTTTCAAAGCTTGGACACAGGATGAGCTCACTAAATACATTTGTGAGTCGTGACATTTTCTGCCAACAACAGATCTCATGCACGTTGCTCAACTGCAGGTCTAGAAACATATACCTAGTTCATGCCTTCAAAGCGGTCATGTCCTGTAGGGACCCAGGAGGTTGTATGTTCTGTTTCACCTTCTATATTTCTTCTCTGTAGAATTGATGAATAAACATGCGGCAAAATTTCTTTACAGAAGGGCTTTAGATGGAGTTTCAATCACTCAAATCTAACAAAATAAAATCCTATTTATCTGATTGCATGTACACACAAACATGATAAATTCATACACACACACACACACACACACACACACACACACACATATATATATATATATATATATATATATATATATATATATATATATAGTGAAAAACATGCATGAGTGAATGAATTTTGGACAGCCCATGGAGATATTTCTGTTGATTCTGTTCAGGCTACTTGGAAACTCTCAGGGAAATGCATGCTGAGCACATGGCAGAGGTCTGGAGTATTGCGCTCTCTCTCTCTCTCTCTCTCTCTCTCTCTCTCTCTCTCTCTCTCTGTGTGTGTGTGTGTGTGTGTGTGTGTCTGTCTGTCTGTCTGTCTGTTCCAGGAACTCAGACCCTCGAACCACAGATGCTGCTTCATTCCACTGCCTGTCAAGCTTGCTTGGCACTGAGAGCAGAAAGGCTCAATTTTCTATCAGCCTGATTCACACAGCAAGTCCTACCCATCAGCACCTCTTCTGGTGGCTGGAGAGAAGGAGGTTCTGAGCTCCATGGCTGTTCCCTGAGTTGGGCATTCCTTCCAGGGGTTTCTGTGTCACTAGGTCCTTATTAGGGGAAACACCCTTCAGGATAATTCTGAGCCAGTTGAACATAAACCTGTTGGAGTTCTTCACAGGCATGTGGTAACGAATTTGGGTCCAGAACCTGGAACTGGGGTGGACTGACTTCAAGCCTTTCCATGTGACTGTGGGGAGGACCCGCAGAGCCCTTCTGACAAGGTAAGGGAGAGATTCTGGCTCTTGGAAGGAACAGAACTTAATTAGAATCAGTTTCAGTGTCTGATCAGCCAAGGCAAGGTTCACTGCTGCTTGTAGCTCAAAGACACGGGGTCCATTGACGTAGCTGGGACTCAGGATAAAGATTCCTCTTCGGCTTTTCTTAATGATGCTCACAATGTCATCTGCATACACTGGAAACAAATAAATTAATGACTTTCTACTGATATAAGACTTGAGTCACAATAAGTTCGAACCTTCCAGAGATGCCTGGAGAGTTTCTTGTAACTTGGATACTCTTGGGCAGAGACATAAGGAGAAAGGACCCCACACCCACACCCACACTCTGAGCTGTTGAAGATATGTGCCAATACCTACCAACAGTTCCTGTATCCTGCCATCTTAAATCACCACCTAAACAACCTAAATCACGTCAGAATATGACTGGGGATATGGTATATCTCAAGCTACTTGTGGAAGTATGAGGACAGGGAAGGCTAGCAGGCCATTTGAGGCTTAGATGGGTCATGTATGGCATCCATCTTAGAGGCCTACTAAACCTCCTGCTGGAGCAGAATTCTAGAAGCCAGAAAGGCCATCTGTTCAAGATGAGAGTGATTATTTCCCAGGAAGAATCCAGGGAAAGCCTAGGTGGTTTTCCCAGGGCCCTCTACTATTTATTATTTTCCTGAAAATAGATATTTTTGGAAGACAGAGCATGTCTCTGGAGCACAGTTTTCTCTGTTCTTGTGCAAGATAACCGAAGCTAATTAAAAAAAAAAAAAGTAAACACAGAAGGCATGTATCACGATGAAGGCATGACAGAAGACCAGAAGACGCTCTGGGCTCTAGGGGGTTACTCTTTGTGTTCTAATTGGTTCCTTGGCAGGCAAGACCTACCTCCTCCTGGGGTCACATCTCTTTCAAGCAAACACAAGCTGTATCCATATGTGTTTTCTAGCACTTCCGGGAAAAGATTCAGAGCCAAGTGTTCCTCACTCAGAGATCCCATGGCTTCAGTCTCAGGAGAGCTCAAATTCGAGTAGGATACAAATGCGTCAAATTCCTTCTTATCTAAGGAGAGGGAAAAAAACAAAACCAAAGTCCCTTTTATTAACTACCATGATATATACAGATGCTTGGAGCATATGCTAGATGGAAAAGAAATAAGATTTGGGATCCTTACAAAAAGAAGTTAAAAACAAAGCCAGCAGATGCATCCGTTTTAAAATCACACCATGGAGTGGTTTTGATTGTCCATATAAAACCCAATGATTAGCGTATGAAGTGCCCCTGTGTCTCTGCAGGGGATAGATCAAACAGCTGGGGCCTCCAGTGATTGAATCTTGTGTGCTCGGGAGGGCATCATTCTTCGTATCTGCAGTGTTTCTAGCTCATTAGTCACACATCAAAGAGGAGTCTGCTCCGTTAAAGCGTGATAATAACCAGAAATCAAGTGCTGTTAAGATCCGGATCTAGTACCCACCGGGAGATGGTGGCACACTTATAACCGGGCAACAGCAATGGACAGTTCAGTTAACGGTGGGTGGAGGTCTACTAAGTTAACAACACACATGTGACTCCTATTGCCCATGGCTGCTGTAGTCACCATGTGTTCGGTAATGCTGGTGTGGTCCTCTATGTGCACAACACGCAGAAGCATATCTCTCTGGCCATGCCCCGTATACAGCACATGACTATACCACCGGCCTCTCCATTTGTTGCACTTTACTTGCCATGGCTGTGGAACACACTACCACTTCTAAACGGTGTTTGCCCTACAATGCCATCAGCAGCCTCACGTACCTGGCATTTAATGAGTCTCACAATTAGATAAATGCTCTCTTCTGCTCAACTGTGTGTTGGTTGTTTTGCTCATCTAAACCTGGGAGTAGTTGGGCTTTATCTATGTATTTACATATATAGTCATATATAGTACCCACTGTGTAGTGATAGTCTTATATACACACACTCTCCAGAGAGTCCACAGCCTACTGTGTCGTAGGTTATACTGTCTGGGTTTATACAAGCACACTATATTTTGTTTCTACAAAGAAAAGTAGCCTAAGGGTACATGTATCTGAATGTACCCTTGTCATGAAGTGCTGTGTCATGTGACGACAGTACTTGTATCTGCTTGTGAGGTGAAATGAGTTCCCCTCTCAGGAATGGTTGCATGAGGTAGCAAATATGCCGGACTAGAGTCTCTGGCTCTCACCCAGCCCTCCCCTTATATTTGAGCAGCTACATTTATAAAACTAGTCTTAGGACACTGTGAAGGTTTCTTGTACTTCTGTTGATAATATTATCAGGAAGATTTGTTATGGGATACAGTAAATAAATAAATAAATAAATAAATAAATAAATAAATAAATAAGCTACCTAGAAGAGACAGAAAACTCACACGTTAACTCACACGTTCTGGGATGGAGCAGCTGTAGCTTATATTTCAGGTCATTCCATAACCTCCATCTACAGTGTTGTTAGATGTAACTAGTGTCTCAGGCCACAAGTAGTGTCTCAGGCCATTCAGCAGTGTGCTGGCCCGATGTAAGTTAAAAGAGATGCCTAGAGGATTGACTACCATCCACAAATAAAACAGGAGGCTCAGAGCCCCCACAGCTCTAGAAGCTAGTTTGTGGGGTACTTGACTGCCCAGATAGAAGGGAGAAGACTCTGAGGTGTGGCTTGCAGGTAAGTGCGGGTGTGTTTAATGGTGAGACCTTGAGATAAGAGAAAAGAAGTTCTGGAGAGGAGGATAGCAGGGCACACTGATAGAGAGAAAGGGTTAGAAAGTGAAGAGAGCGAAGGAGAAATGGAAGGGTGGATGAATACCAATAGAAATGATTTTAAAAGCAAAATAAGAATAAAAATGTGTAACACACCACAGCTACCTCAGTCCCTTTTAGTGTTTTGTAAAAACCCCAGAGTTTTCTATAAATCAAAAGATAAACTAACTTAGTAATGAATTTACAGAGTGTGGTGTTAGAGGACTTACACAGGCCCTCCTAGTGTTACTTCTTTCTAAATGAAGTTTAGACATTCACAATGAACTCCTGGGCTTTCATTAGGTAAATAAATATTCGTTTGACCAGCAGAGGGTGCTGAATCACTGTGCTCCAGAACCCAATTCTGAGCAAATCACAAAGACGTGAAATGACATCAGACAAACTTAAATGATCCCTATCAACTGACTCTGCTTTGTAAACTCTAGAATCTTAAGGTTAAAAAAAAAAAAAAAAAAAAAGGTTCAGTGAAAGAAGTGTGGAGCCAGCAAGGGAGGATTGATTAGACATCTGTTCCATCAAATATAAAAGGCTAATTAAACAAAAAAGAATTCTGAAAACACCAGAATTCTGAAACCCAGGTGATGGGTTTCCTAAAGCCAGACTTACAGATTCAAAGTTAAGACACAGCCTCTTTGGGTGGTCTAGTATGAAGATCATGGCTTCATCTTGCTCTGTCTAAGGGGACTGTGAAGATGGCAATAGTCAATACTCAGACTGGGCATATGGTCCATCCTCAAGGGACATTCATCGCAGACCATACTGAGTTTCTATATACTTAGGTACCATAAAGGCAAACCATCTGTAGCCTCAGTGAGTTCACATACTGTCCTCTGCCTGCTGCTGTGACAGTCCTGTTTTAGGAATGAGGAGAGCAAGATATAAAGCTGCCACTTTCTGAATTACCTCAGATTGGTTAGCAAAGAGAATATTTCTAAGTCCCATAAATCCCACAAAAGTATCTTCTACAAGGTTCCTGGTAGCTAGAATGAGCTAGAATTGTTTCTTGAGTCTTTCCTGGTGTAAAGCCAGAGCAGGAGGAGGAGAGGAAGGAGGAGGAGGAAGAGGAGAAAGAAGAAGATGAGGAGGAGGAGGGAAAAAAGAGGAAGTAGAAGAAGATGAACAAGAAGAGGAGCAGGAAAATTAGAAGAAAAAGAAGAGGAAGAAGAGAAGGAGGAGAGGAAAGACTAGGGGAAGAGGAGGAGGAAGAATTAGAAGAGGAAGAAAAAGAGTAGGAAGAAGAAAAAGAAGAAGAGAAGGAGGATAAGAGGAGGAAGAAAAATAAGAAGAAAAGGAAGAGGGAGAAAAAGAAGAGGAAGAAGAAGAGAGAGAAGAAAAAGAAGAGGAAGAGGAGGAAGGGAGTAGTAGGAGGAAAAACAAGCGGAAGAAATAGAAGAAGATGAACAAGAAGAGGAGCAGGAAAATTAGAAGAAGAAGAAGAGGAGGAAGGAAAAGAAGAGAAAGAAGAGAAGGAGGGGAGGAAAGACTAGGAGAAGAGGAGGAAGAATTAGAAGAAGAAGAAAAAGAATAGGAAGAGCCGGGTGTGGTGGCGCATGCCTTTAATCCCAGCACTTGGGAGGCAGAGGCAGGCGGATTTCTGAGTTCGAGGCCAGCCTGGTCTACAAAGTGAGTTCTAGGACAGCCAGGGCTATACAGAGAAACCCTGTCTCGATAAACCAAAAAAAAAAAAAAAAAAAATAGGAAGAAGAAAAAGAAGAAAAGGAGGAGGAGGAGGAAGGAGGAGAAGAGGAAGAAGAATTAGAATAAAAAGAAGAGGAAGAGGAGGAGGAGGAGGAAGAAGAGGAGGAGGAAGAGGAGGAAGAGAAGGAGGAGGAGGAAGAAGAAGAAGAGGAGGAGAAAAAGAAGAGAGGAAGAACCTAAGCCTGCGGTGAGATAAGGCATTAGCTACCTCTGACTTCTCTCATGGGCTGCTCTGGCTGGCAGGAGGCATGTGAAATCATAACTAAGACAGGTCTAAGAAAAGAGAGCCAGTAGGTAGGGAGTGACTAAGTCACAGTGTCTTGTCACTTAGCCAGAGAGTGGCACGCTGGCCTTCTTACCCCCCAGAGTCTCGTCTTTGTTCTTGTAGGTTCGACAGAGCAGGACAACTTCAATCCAGTGCCAGTAGAGCAAAGCGGCTGCCACCAGAACGCCCGCCAGCATCAAGGCCGTGCCGAGAAGGATGTATACAAACACCACTAAGGGAGACACAGAGATCTGAGCAAACACATCTGGACCAACACAGCCTATTATGTAATAGGAAGCAGTGCTACTATCTCTCTCATCTTAAGTCTGGATGGAATTGTCCGCAATTAACTCTAAAGAGCGAGGTGGATGGGGAATTCCTGAGGAGCTGACCTAAGAAACTGAGCCATTTTACTTATTTTTGTTCCTACAAATGTCTACAGAGCTCATCTGTACCTTTCCTGTTGCCTGTTGTAAATTACATTTGTGTGTGCTCATCCCCATGGAAGTCTAAACATTCCTAGACCAGGAGTCACATCAGTGTCACCCTGCACCCTCCATGACTCAACTTATAAATAAGGGATCTGCATAGGAAAGCTACCGTCACAGCACACTTACAGTGTCACGCTATGGTCAGAGGACATTTACTCTGCTGGACTGTGTTCCAGTCATCGACTGAGCTAGTTTGTGATTGGCCCAACCTCATGGGCATTTCTCAGAGCTGTTGCCATGTTCTCTGAAAGCCAGCAGGAGCAAACGGCAAAGAAAGTGCACACTGGACTCGCACAGTGAGTCGGGGTAGGAGGGGCTGGGTATTCTTGTAGGTACAGGAGGGATAAGTGGGTTAATTGAGTGCTTTAGGGAATGAGTAAGTGGGAAGGCTACATGAATGAGCAACAGCAAGAACAGAAAGTCTGGGGGAGTTGAGTAATGGGCTCTTCTGAGCACAAATTAGTTGTTAAGAAGCCCAGGTCAAAGT
Organism: Mus minutoides; assembly: GCA_902729485.2. NCBI lineage: Eukaryota > Metazoa > Chordata > Mammalia > Rodentia > Muridae > Mus > Mus minutoides. The sequence goes on along the minus strand of LR749561.1, from coordinate 486,013 downwards.
CAGTTGTATGGTCATAGTCAAGGCCTTAAAGGAACTACCATGGCAAAGTGCTTCAGTGTCTGGGAAACTTTCACAGCTAACACTGATGCTCTTCTTGGGAAAACGCCCCTTAGCCTTTCAAGAAGAACAGTTGTCAGTCTGTGGGAACAAAGTTCTAGGCTTACCCCCTTCCTTCTTCCTCAGCCGGAGGGTCCGTGTTGTATTCCCAATGGAGTTCTGGGCAAAGCAAACAAACTTTCTGCTGAGATCTCTTTGGGTAACTTCTCTCAAGAAGATGGTACGTTCAATGACTTCATTCTTTAAAGTGGATTGAATCCTAGAAAAGGAGGGGGAAATTCGCACCCACTCAGGAAGATCAACTGCCATCCGTGAAGCTGTACTCAGAGAGCTGGCGAAGAGCCAATGGGAATTTCTCATAAGAAGACTGTAGACAAGCAGAGATGGACAGAGGAGTCTTGCTCTGGGTCAACTGATGGAATCTGCGAAGGCTTTGCACTAAAGCACAAGTTACTTGTGACCCTCCTCTGGACTTCATTGTAAGAATCCCCCTTTGGGAATGAAGAATATTGATAATTTATGAACAGTCTCCATCTGTAGACTGTTTTCTTCCCAAGCATGAAGCCCTACATTTAATCCCCGGAGCACATGTAAAAAGCCAGGTGTGGTAGCATGTACGTGTAATGCCAGCATTGGGAAAGCAGACAGAAGTAGATCCGTATGGCTCACTGGCCAGACAGCCTAGTTCAGTCAGGAAGAAATTCTGCTCCCCATTCCCAACCACAAACAAGATTAGTGATCTTTGCGGAATGAAGGATGAGATTTACCCCTAACCTCTAAATGCAAGTACACATATGTGTGTACATACACCTACACACACACACACACACACACATACACACACACATCATATCACACCACACCACACCTAATTCCTCTTGAAGCTTGCTACCAGGTACTTGGCTGAACACTGACTATGGACTCTTTAATCTCTTTCTTCCTCACCACACAAACTCTAAGGAGTCAGGATATGCACATGCTGACTTGGTAGTGTCAGGGGCAAAGCTCGGAGGAGGAAGAGTGGTGCTGGCCACAGTAGTGACATCATCACTACTGTGTGACTTCAGTATGTCCCACCCCCAGCCTGGCACCCAGATCTCTGCCCCACCCAGAAAACTGTGACTCTCTGCATTTACTTAGTTGCCATTTTCTATGTCTGCACCATTCATTGGTCACATTAAGGGACCGTGTTCAGATGGGTCATGCTGCTGTGAGCCCACAATCAGTCCACAGAAATTTCCTGCTTGCCACACATTTTGAGGTACATGTGACGTCTACCTCATCTGTCTCTTATAGTGACCTTGAAATATGAGGTTTTCAGTCATATACCTAGGAGATGGGGCCTTCCTCACAGAAGGCCAGAGTCACCTTCCCACTCTTGGAAAGCAGACTGAAATCCACAGGTAGGGTGGCTTGAGAACCTGGGCTCTGCCTCACTTCTCCTACATAGACTATCATACAGCATCAGTTTGAAATCCAGTGTGTTCCTTGATCTTAGAACCTCTTGCTAAATGGCATTTCCATCAGTAAAATCTTTCCTTTACTGTTTATCTATAATTTTCAAAATATTACATTGGTCCAATGAAATCCTTGAAAAACTAGAGAGAACATTCTGTGGATTCTTATCTGGAGGGGGTCTAATACAGAAAATTGGTAGGACACATCTCCTATTGACACGTCTGACTGGCCATGACGGGTCCCAGCTCCTTTGCTCTAGGATGGAAACTTACTTTTCTAGACATTGGAGGGCTTGGCTCTGAAGGTCTACAGTTTTCCTTTCAACTGGTCAAGTTCTCTCTCCTATAAATTCTGGGGTGTCTGTTAGTCACAGGTAACAAATGAAGTCTAGTTATCATAAAATGTTTCAGCCTGCTAGTATTCCAAGACAGACATCTCTTTTCTAAGGCTCCACTCCAGGGTAAGCCACGTCACCTATTTTCTTTTGCCAGAATCTATGCTATGGTGCCATTTCCTTAGCACCAAATAAAAGCAGAGTTGAAGATCTGGTGGGTCAGGAACCACCCTCTTCAGTTTGTTTTTGTTGTTTTTTTTTTGTTGTTGTTATTTTTAACTTTTGTGGGCTGAGGATTTGGCCTAGTGATAGAGTATATGCTCAGCACAGTGGATGTCCCTGGTACCAAGACAAAATATGAAAGCTTTGGGTATTGTTCATAATGGTGGACTAGAATGCATAAGGCTCTTGGTTCAAACCCAAACATACAGAGGATATGGTGGTATATGACTCTAATTCCAGCATTTGAGAACTTAAAACTTCTCCCACATACAGAGTTTGAAATACATGAGATCCTGTCTCAAAAAATTAAATTAAATTAAATTAAATTCAAATAAAAACACTTTAACATGGTCTAAGGTATTTGAAACCATTGTGCAAACATCACAGGGTATTTAACACAGGCAATATGTCTCTAACATCACTAAGTGATACAGTCTTAGGGGGCCTACTATTATATATGATTCCATCATTGAATAAATCTTCTGTATATCTAGTTTACTTTATAGCCTCATGAGAAATGGAGTGCCTCTGTATTTTAAATAAATATGATAGATGATAGATAAGAGATAGGTAGATAGATAGATAGATAGATAGATAGATAGATAGATAGATAGACAGACAGACAGATAGTGTTTACATATTTTTATTTTCACCACTAGTAGGCACGAGTAGGCACCCTACCACCATGAATTCTGTTTAGCAATTTCTAAAGGTTTGAAAGCACTAGTTTGGGTGGTGATCAGTAAAGTTCACAATCTTTTTCTTACCTTTTCTCCTCAAATACTGGCATTTCCCACTCCTGTGTAGATTCTTTGACATACCACTTTATTACAGGCTTTGAAAATCTTTGGAAGCCAAATTGTACTCTGCAGGGGAGAGTTAAAGGCTTTCCTGAAAATGCAGAAGTCAAGAAAACAGGAGGTGAGCATATCAGAACATTGATGTAATGGGAAAAGACCATAAGGCTGCATCAGAATGTGTCAGTTAAGTGGGTACCAGGAATAGCCAAGCATTAACACATTCCACTCAGCAACACAATTCTGCTTACAATCGTCCCTTGTAGCTAAGTTGTGTATCTCAAACGTCCCTAACATGAGGAAATTCACAATCAAGTTGGATCTCTGTGAACAGACTACTCTTCAACCAAGTCTTTAACATTAGTGATGATGTGTAAGATATAATAAAAAGATCATTGGACTAGCTGTTAGTTACATATTGAGCAATGCCATGAGGTTACCGTGAATGGGAATTATTTTATACAGCAAACAAAAATAAACACACGCACTCACGCATGCACACACACACACACACACACACACACACACACACACACCCTTACACGGAACCTTCTGCAAGGCCAATTAATGGTTAGAACTTTCATGATCGTAAAATGATTGGCATGCTACAGGTCTACAGCATTGTGACAATTGATCTTGGGCCTTGTCACCCTCCTTAACAGTCATTCCTTGCCCACCTCCATAGCTGACTTAACATCCTTATAATGATTAGGATGTATTAGTTTTTAAGAAATATACTAGCATAACAGACTACTGGCTTCTGCCAACCAAAATGTTAAAACTGTCATCAAACCGCTGAGGTCTCCCTAGTGGGCATGCTGCCTGTGTATCTGACCTTTCCCTCATTGTATTTGAAAATAGTCTTAATTTATTACTTTCTTTTTCCTGTTATCATAAAGCCTTATGAAACTGTTACCTCATTGGAATATTTGGGGTAACCCAAACCTGTGTTCCTGGGGTCACACTCAACTCACATCGGACTCCAGAGTAAACAGCCTGTTGTCACCTTTGAGATGAAAACTGTGCTTTCTCATGGACATTACTATAGCCATAAAAGGCCCAAGATAAATTGTAACAAGGCTGTGGAGCTGGAGCATCTAACCCTTCCATGATCATTGAGGTTCTTGCTATCAACTGGCCTTGCAGAAGGTTCAGTGTAAGGTGCATGCAGTTTAGGGAAGAAATCATTTAGATTCTCAGGGGTCCAGCATACTACACAATGTATGTATGTATGTATGTATGTGCCGCGTGTTATTGAACCACCCCTCCCTCTTCCTACCCTTCCCATTCCCCAACCCCTAGTGCAGATTATCCTCCGCTTAGAATTGACTTATATGTGAGTAGGTGGGGAAGCCCCTTACAAGCTCGTCTTTGGATCTTGATCTTTTCCACTAGCAATGCCTTAAGATTCACTGATGCTGTACACAACCAGGCTGTGTGTTTTTCTGCTTTCCATGCTCCTGTTTTTCCTCTTCACCCCTGATATTCCTAGCCCCAGGATGTGCCACTGCCGCCACCCACTGATCTTATGCTGTCATAATAATTTGTTTAGGTTTCTTTGTACAAAACTTAAGTCGTTCACATTTAAAATCGTAACTACTGCACAGAAACACCACCATTTTCTTTCAAGCATAACAATTTCTACTCTGCTGTGCGTAAAACAATAAATATAGTTGACAAAATAAAAGGCAGCCAGAATAAAGTCAATGTCTCCTCTATCCAGAAGGCACCATTTTGGAATCCATTTGAGCAAGAGTTGAAGTGTTTTTCTATGATTGTCTTAAGGAAAAGCCCAAGAGTCATAGTCACAGGGGTCAAGGCTAACTTGATGAATTCATACATCATTATCTACATGGAAACCTGTGCATCTAAAATATAAAACCACTTCATCTTCTTTAACTCACCAGGCACTTAGAATATGTTTCTTCACGCTACCTCAAAGGAAGATCAGGATGCCATAGTGAGGGGCAAATCTGATCATCGAGGCTCAGGATTAAGAAACCATGAGGGGCAACAAAACTCATCAGGGCCAAGTGAAGGTACGCAGCGAATACTCTAGCTCAAAAGTCTAATCACTTTTCATGTCATCCTACGATCTACTCCCTGAAGCGCAGGATCATCCGGGGATGGTAATAGCCAGGTAACTTACCAAGCTCTACGTCCAGTGTGTCTGTAATGGGATCCAGAATGTCCGGCTTCACATTGATGTCCTTACCTGAAAGTTGAAAACAAAATTCACCCTTTGCGTTGAGAAGTCTGAAGGCCTGCTCACTGAAGTTTTAGGGCTATTACATCAACACTGATATAAGATGCTGGTGCTCTTTTCAATTTTCTTTTCTTTTTTTTTTTTTTTTTTTAATTTTACCCAGGATGCATAAATCTTGGAATTGGGATTTCAACTCAGAAGGTTGCTTCCTCAGGGCTGGCTGAGGAGAGAGCTCAGTTGGCACAGAGCTTACAACAGCACAAGTTTCTGAGTTTGATCCATGGAACTCTCAAAATGTTGCCCTCTCCCCCATGGGCATGGTAAGCATACGTGTAATTCTAGTGTGGAGAAGTCGAGTTGCATAGACACCTCGGGCTCACTGGTTAGACTGCCTGGCTTACATGGCAAGTTACAGGGCAGTGTGAAATTCTGTCTCAACAGAAACTGATGGGTTATACCTGAGAATTAAAACCCAAGTTTGTACTCTTGGCTACAAACACACATGTGTACACCCACACATGCACACATACATGCACACATGCATGCAGGTACACATGTAGGCACACACATACACACAAGCTTGCCCATGAAATGACTGGTACACTAGGCTACAAATGTTAGATTAAAAACTAGTTCTTCATGAATCAGTATTTCTTGTGGTACATGGTCTCCCCGGTCAGTCCTACTCACTGCAGACTTGAACTTCCATCTGTGTCTCCTACAGGAAGGTTTCTTCTTGTTGCCATTCGGCTGAGTCACCAGCCAAAAGGAAGAACCCACCCAAGGAACCGAGCTTCCAAATCATCCACCCAGCAACCCTTAAACTCACGGTTTACCTTAGAATGAAGGTGCAGTGTGTCTAGTCTCTGGCTTTACTTCCTGCCACAAAATTCCAAATGCACCTCCATTGGCCTGCATTCTCTTGAAGGTGTTCTATCTCCCATGAAAAGCTGTGGTTTCTACCACAACTTGGCTCTCAGTTCTCATGGGCGTCCTCACTCTCAGTCCTCACAGTCTTCCTCACCTACCCTGTTTCTCTAGAGCCATCAGCACCCACAGGACTCACACAATCCTTCTCCTGGCAGTCTTGGCCTCCAAAGGTATTTTGCTAGCATACCACAAACTCTCCCTCCCATGGACACCCACCCACCAGGGTATGTTTCATGAAAATCTTATTGCTTCACCCTCTTTTACATATGTTGGAAGTACTGTAGGGGCTCAGGAACCTGCTCCTTGACTTTGCCATTCTCATACTCCCATGCCCAGCCCTGAGATCTCCACCATTAATCTAATAACCCCTCTTCATTGCAACGTTTTGACTGAAGTCCTTCCAAATTAGCATCTGTGCTCTGTCTTCCATTCTCATTAAATAGCATTTACTGACGGACCCTCACAGAAAACTAGAACGTCTGTTCTTTCTTCTCTTCGTTTGTTTTGTTAAACACATGGTGCTCTGCTGACTCAGTAACTCTGTTCCCTCTGCCTCCTGGGGTGTCTTCACCATCTGTCATGCTTGCTGACCACACCGACTCCCGCTTTGCCCACTATCAGTAGAAGGCAATGCAGCCCTGACTCCCGTTTTTGGCTTCTTTTATTCCTAGGCCCTACATTCTCATAGAATCATCTCCTATACATTTCTACCATTCATCGCTTCCGATTCATACCCCTTGTCATGTCCCTCCTGGCAACTGCCTGAATTAACCATGTCTTCCCTGCCTATAAACTTACTCTCAAAAATGTTACTTCTTCATGTTAATCAAAGTGATCTGCGCTAGGTACAAGCCTGCCCGTGCATTGCATTGTAATACTGAGTGGTCTTCTATTGCCCATTGAATAGAAACTCCAAACTTGTCAGATGTGGTCAAACATGTCTATGATCCCAGCACTGAGGAGGCTGAGGCTAGAGATAATGAGTCTGAGGCCAACTTAGGCTATGTGTGAATGGTTCTACCCTGGTATACACAGAGAGACTTTTACTCAAATGAGGAAGGAAATGAACAAACAAACAAACAAAAATCTCTGCACACAGACAAAGAATGAACTAACAACTTGAAGTCAGCTTCATGGATGGAGTGTGCCCTGCCGTCAAACCCCAACCCCTACTTGATGATCCCTGTTCTCTGGTCTTCTCTCCCTCCTATGAATTGTGTTTTCTCATGAATCCTGGACATGAGTGGTACTCCTGCTCCTGACAACACAGTGACAGGCATCACACACTCTTCTCTTCCTAATGAAATGAACAAGGTGCTCACTTTTCTTTTCCAAGGGCTCTGACTTGGATGTGGGTCAACAATGTTGGACCTAGTGGACTGTGATGGTTTATATACGCTTGGCCCAGGAAGTGGCATTATTGGGAAGTGTGGCCTTGTTGGAGTAGGTGTGGCCTTGTTGGAGTAGGTGTGGCCTTGTTGGAGTGGGTGTGGCCTTGTTGGAGTGGGTGTGGCCTTGTTGGAGTAGGTGTGGCCTTGTTGGAGTAGGTGTGTCACTGTGGGCACGGTCTTTACTACCTTTGTCCTAGCTGCCTGGGAGCCAGTATTCTGCTAGCCACCTTAGATGAAGATATAGAACTCTCAACTCCTCCTGTACCAAGCCTGCCTAGCTGCTGCCATGTTTCCACCTTGATGATAATGGACTGAACCTCTGAACCTGTAAGCCAGCCTCCAATTAAATGTTGTCCTTTATAAGACTTGCCTTGATCATGGTGTCTGTTGACAGCAGTAAAACCCTAACTAAGACTCGGACCTTATCCATGCCCTTTGCTCCTTCTGCTCCTTCTCCACTGGATGATGACCCACTGTTTTCTATCTCTCTGACCCATAGCACAGTCATTTCTGAGAGGTCCGAGGACTGATCCTTAATCCAAAGTTAACACACACATTTGGTGTCTGTTCTGTGGGCGTACAGGAAGAAATCATTAGATGAGAATTAGGCATGGTCCACAAGACAGGAATGACCGGCATAGATGAAGTAGACCTTCAAATGAGAGAGGAAAGTAAATTCTACCACTGAGAACTTAAGGACTTGTTGTGTCTGCATATCAGAGTATTCACACATCACTTGTGAGAGAAAGTGATGCCAGTATTGTCTGTGCATTGAATCTCTCTTTTAAGGAGGACTCCCTTATATGATAAAGCCATGAAAAGGGCAAGGGCCTGGAAATAAACAGATACGTCTCGATATTAATCTACCCCAACTGGGCTGTATCTTGATGTACATACACTGGACTGCACCTTGTGGTTAAAAAAAACCAGGAGTAAACTCCATCAAGGTTTTCACTAAGAACTAAGTCAACTACTCTATTGTTCTTTGGAACAAAACATCAATGACTAATTCTGTTATGTTTTGACCCCAGGATATAAGACTATTCAGTAATTTACAGTTACCATTTGGCTATGCCATTATTTGTAGAGGTGGTAAAAATGACACAAGGGAGGAGCCAGAGAAGACTCGATACAAAAGGTAAAAAATATAGGATGAGACATTTGATGTTTTGTAAGTTGGGGAAGAATAAATTAGGGGGGGAGGAAGTAAAAACATTACTTGATACCAATCAAAAAGTCTTATGGCCCCTAATGTTATTTAGAAATATTTAAATTTTGCTCATCATGAATAAGGGGTGCCAACTGGAAATATCTCCTTAGTATAATAGTGTGTGTTTAAGATGCAAAAGGAAGTATTGTATTTTGTCAATAGATGCATGCATGTATGGAAAACAAAAACACAAGAAGCATAAATTTAATTGAGACGAGAGATTCTCAACCTGTGGGTCAAGACCCCTTCGGGCTTCACAGGGGTGGCCTAAGACTATCAGAAAACACAGGTATTTTGGTTACAATCCATAACAGCAGCAAAATTACAGTTGTGAAATAGCAACAACATAATTTTATAGTTGTGTCTCACCATAACATGGGGAACCATATTAAAGAGTTTAAAGAACATTAGGAAGGTAGACTATAATTTTTCTGCCTCATGGGAAGCAGATGGGGCACAGGTCTTAAGCTGTAGCAATGATCTTCCTTTTCTTAAAAGAAATAGACAATATTTTAAACATGTGAAAAAAAACATTAACACATTTTAAACAGTTACATGAATGTCACTTAATGCTTCATGTAGAATACATCTAGTGTACATTTAAATTTATTTCAAAACTTAAACCAGAGAGAAAGGAATAGATATCCCACCTCAAGATGAACATGACCCATAGCTAAGCTTCTCTGTGTGGTAAAACCTCAGTTGATGGAGACACTGGGTTTGCCAACATGCAACACTCTAATGGTTGCCAGTCTCTCTCTCTCTCTCTCTCTCTCTCTCTCTCTCTCTCTCTCTCTCTCTCTCATCTAAAGGAAAATAATCACTTAACCAAATAAAGATGATCTTCACGGGTCAACCAAGAGTTCAGAAAAAGTCACTTACCAATGGTTCTCACTTGAACCACAGCTCGGACTGTCCAGGAACTCACATTATCTGACTGTGTGTAATCACATACATACAAGCCTTGATGAAAATCATAAATATCTTCCAACTCAATTGGATTTTTCTTGTGCTCGGGAAGTAGTCTTCCATCCTAATCCAGAAGATAGGGAATTAAACACCTCTCTGTAACCTCGGAGTTCTTAATGATATTCGTTTCATACATAGAAAAGCTTCAGAAACTCTGAACTTAGGGTCAAACAAGATGTCTCTTAGAATCCTTCATGAGATTTCTGTAGTTCCTCACAGACTGATCTGGCATCATTCTGAGCTATGGCTCCTTTACACACCTGTCTTTCCCTGGGGGATCATGCTCTGTGGGATCCCTGCTTTCCCCAGAGCACAGACTGCAGCTCCAGCCACAGCTTCAACAGGACTCAGATTATGAGAGCAAAATCATCCCCTGCTCCAGGCAGAACTGCCATTTTACATCTCCAGAGGCCTGGAGGCAATCAACTGTTATGGGCACTGCCTTTTTACAGTAAGGATGCGATGGATATACCTTTTCTATAGTTGTTAAAAATAGTCATTGGCCCTAGGAAGCAAGCTGGTAGGGAGTAACAAGAGCGGAAGCAAGTGAGTCCTGGGTACATGCTCGGGAGTAAACATGAACCCCTTCACCCAGCAGACACCGAGCCTCCAGGCTCTGAGTCTCCAGCTCTTCTATCACATCACACCGGGTGCTCACATAAAACAGGGCTCCCTCCTTGAGTCTGAGCACAGTTGTGAAGAATGCAGAGGAACCAATTAAATATCAATGCCACCTTAGGACATGTAAAGTAAAATTTGGACATGGGAAAGAAGGCTAAGAAGCCCAAGGTGGACTCAGAATGTATTTGATCTTTGTTTCTCTAGTAAAAGGCTTGCTTAAGGACGTGTGAATTTAGGAGAGTTCAAAGCAATAAAGGTTTTAAAGCAGGGAAGTCATGTGATAAGACATTTTCAAAAAAGTGTCTACAGCTGGCTGTGGAGTTCTTGGAGTCTGAAGTAAAGACTATTATAACCTCCTTCCTATCACCAGGATTTTTAGGGCAATGTGGGGGCTCAGTCAATACCCAAGGAAAGATTTGTCACCACTGTCCTGACTCCTGTAGCCTAGCTCCGTATAGGATGCTTCTATGACACATGACCTTCCACTTCTCCTACGAGCATCGAGAATACAATTACAACTATAATTTAAAGAAAGGCAAAAGCAGAGACAATGAGCTGGAGAGAGTCTGATCTCTACAGAGATTGCAAAACTCTCTCTTCCACATGATTCCGTGTGGTTGTCATTAGATCACAAACCTCCCAGATACCACTGCCTTCCATATCAAGTCAGCTGCTGTGACTGACCTTCAGTCTTCCTCTTCTCTCAACTCTCCCAGCGGGCCAAATTATCCCCACTTCCTCCTGGTGTAGGGCACACTACCTCCCTCAGAAGCCTTTAGAAAAGGACACCTTGCATTGCCTTGGGAGACTGATGGAGAGTGTAGTCTATGGTTTCACTAATGCCCCTAGTAAGGTTCTCACCTAAAGGACAATTCCTCTCAGCGTGCCTCTCTCTTGAACCACCTTTCTGCTTCCTCTCCATATGACCTATCACTTGCCTAAAGAAGTCTCTGACTTGGGATTCACATGGATTTTATCTCTATTTATTTTACAAATGAGGAGACAAGTATTTTAAAGTTTAAAAACTAACAAGAGCATGCCTGGTGAATGAAGAACTGAATATCAAACATCGTTTTTTGGTTGTTGTTTTTTTTTTCTAAGAGTCTTATTTATTGCTTGAGGGATTTCCCTTCCACTAGCCTTGTCACAGGTAGAATCAGGAATTCCCCCTCCTCCAAGTGTCTGGAGCAGTTCCTGTAGCCCAAGAAAGAACTTCTCCCAGGATGCCAAAGAGCCTGAGAGGATCATAGAGAGTAGCTACAAGACAGGCGAAAAAGTCAGGGCAAGAGACAGAGACAGACAGCTTAAATATTTATCAGGTGATTGTGAAGATCAAGAACGCTCCAGAAGTGAATAAGAAGAAAAGTCCAGATATAAAGCTTTAGGAGCCCACTAAGAGCATACACGGAGCAGAGTGTAGATTGTGGGCAGTAGATCTCCTGATAGTCTGATGGAGTGATCTGATAGTCTGATGGAGTGGTGACACAATGCACTAAGAAAGACACAGATGGTAGACAAATAGACCTGTTCCTCTATATAGATAGTGACCATGGCTTAGTGTGTGTCATTTAAAGGCTTTGTGAAACGGAACTCAAAAGAAATGTCAAAGAAATATGGGGGAAGATGTGGACCTCATCAGTCTATTCAGTCACATGAAAGACCCACTAGAAAGAGAGGCAAAGATGTCTGCTCAAAGTACTGTGTTGTGCTCGGATGAGGAGCAGTAGAAAATAAAAGTACAGAAGGGGAGCATCCACAGTGTCGCCTGTGTGGAGAGTTGGAGGTACTAGTAAGAACAAGTGAAAACCAGATGTTAGGGGGTGCATGTAAGGAGAACAAAACCATTCCTAGTGAGAGAGCAATCGTTGTGATTTTTTAATGTATTATCCAGAAGTTTTACTACTAGGCAGCACAGGGTTAGGGAACACCCCCAAACAGCACAGGGTTAGGGAACACCCCAAAACAGCACAGGGTTAGGGAACACCCCAAAACCGCACAGGGTTAGGGAACACCCCAAAGCAGCACAGGGTTAGGGAACACCCCAAAACAGCACAGGGTTAGGGAACACCCCAAAACCGCAGAATTATCAAGGAATAGTGCTTTCTATCTCTGCTCCTGTTCCAGGGGACTTCCTGGGTCTATATTTTCAGCCCATTCTCCTTGATGGACTTGAAATGGCTACTCACCATCATCATCATGTCTGGATTGAAGCAGATGGTATCTTTGCTATCCATGATCAAACCAGTTTTTACTGTCTACAACTTGGTAAACGTCATGAATTATTTTGAGTCCCAAAATTTGAAAATATTATGAATGCTTCCTTAACTTGTCCCTTGTCAAGGCATGTGATTATTCCTCTTCTTCCGTAAGAGTATCTCCTCCCTTCACTCTATCCTCACTGTTATTTTTCTGGATCAGAATGCACAACAGGAAAGTTCAAACATGCCAGCAGGGTTCCATCCCTGCTAGCATGAGCATGAGCAGCCCACAGTTTTTATTTCCAATCCAGTAGAGTGTATACCATGCAAGAACTCTGCTTCTATCACACTGAGCAGTTTGCCAATCTTGCACTGAATTGGTTCCTTGCTCTGTCTCTGTCGAGATGTTAATCTTTCTTAGGAAGAACCCTTGTACAATATCTTGCTCCAATCACCCAACAATGCTAGACTTATGCTTCAGTCCTGTAGTCATATTCATTTTAATATAATCCATGGCAGTTGATAAACCAAACATTTTAAATTATGGGCCCAATGTCAGTTCCCAGGCAATGTACTGAGTAAATTATTCAACAGATGGTGAATGAGCAGCTGGGAAGGAGGAGATGGTTAATATCAGTTGTGTCCACTAACTAAGAGCTTATAAAAGTCATCTCATTTTCCTGCCTATTTGAGAACTCAGATTAGACTCTCAAGGCACTATAGTAAGTACATTCGATCTTTGCTCTATGGTGTAATTTGAACAATACTTGAGTGATCTCCCTGTTAAACAATAAGATACTTATAAGCTGAATAATAGAACATGTGGGTGCCTTTTCAAATAACTGAACAGTAATGTCCTCAAGAGATGACAGTGTGCACCTGGGAGCACTCTCTAGAACCCTCAGCTGAGAGAAAAAAACTGCCATTCAAGCTTTCAGTAGTCCTCCCTCCTCCCCACACTTTTTTTTTTTTATATTACAGGTTTTGCTTTGTTATATTACAAGGTAGGATTTTGTGTTTCTAAGGGATTTCTGTGTGTGCCAGTGTGTGTATTTGCATTTGTATGTTTGTCCTATTCTGGTTTGTTTGATTTCATAGTTGCCTGTTTGGAGTTGGGTGGATAGGGGCCAGGTGGGGTGAGCTGGCAGGAGTTGGGAAAGGGGAACCCATCATCAGAATATATGGCATATAAAATATCTATTTTAGATAAAAATTAAAATCATCTTTAAAAGAATCACATGGTCACGTTTAATCTATCAGCTTCAAAACCTCTGAGAATGATACCTAGTACACTGGCTTATAGAATTATAAAATCAAAACCCCAAGTTTCTTAACACAGAATAATGAGCTAAAACCAATGTATTAGTATTAGAATCTAACAGGAGTGAGCATAAAGTTAGGGACATGGGTTACAAACTCTAATCCTAGACACACAATTGAGAATGCTCCTCAAACTGTCTGGTCATAGTTCTAACGAAAAAGAATGGTGATGAGGTTTGAATATGCTTGGCGCAGGGAGCGTTAGGCTATGTGGCCTTGTCGGAGTGGGTGTGGCCTTGTCGGAGTGGGTGTGGCCTTGTTGGAGTGGGTGTATCACTTTGGGGGTAAGGTTTTGAGATCCTCCTACCTGTCTTTGAGACAGTCTTCTTTTGCCTGCAGAACTGGATGTAAAACTCTCAGCTCCTTCTTCAGCACCATGTCTGCCTGGATGCTGCCATGCTTCCTGCCATGATGATAATGGACTGAACCCCTGAACCTGTAAGCCAGCCCCAATTAAATGTTGTCCTTTATAAGAGTTGCTTTAGTCATGGTGTTTGTTCAACTGCAAACACAAGCTATAAGCTGAGCTGGCTGGATCTTGCCCTGAGATCATCATCCCCTTAATCTGTTTATCTCCTTGAACACAAGATTCCGCTCCTTTTAACTTCCTGGTGCCCCTTTATTTATTGAACCAAACATTTTGTATTTTTTCTTTTGAAGCTTGCTTTGTGCTTTATCAAAACACTCTTCGGGAGAGTGAACCAGAGGACAAAGTCAATGCAGGGCTTCTCTGAAATTTCCTTTGTTAATGCAATTCATCAAAATCTCTTTACCCCAGGCTCAGGGCAATGGCAAGAAGCAGCCACATTCTTCACCAAAATATCACAAAAACAGTCTCTAGGCCATATAGTAACATTCTCCTCCTCTGAAACTTCTTGGGCTACCAGGTCTACACAGTTCAGATCACCCTAAGCACCAATATCTTCCATAATCCTGATAGGATGTTCCATTAAGCCCCACTTAAAGCATTCCACTCCCTTCCAAAGTCCCAAAAGCCACATTCCTCCAAACAAAAGCATGGTCAGGACTATCACAGCAATACCTCAGTTCCTGGTACCAACTTCTGTCTTAGTGTTTTACTTCTTTGACAGGCTCCATGACCAAGGCAACTGTTATCAAAGACAGCATTCAATTGGGGCTGTCTTACAGGTTCAGAGGACCAGACCATTATCATCATGGCAGTAAGCATAGCAGCATACAAGCAGGTATGGTGCTGGGGAAGGAGCTGAGAGTTCTACATCTTGTTCTGAAGGCAAGCAGGTGAAGACTGTCTCACAGACAGATAGGAAGAGGGTCTTAAAGCCCCACCCCCAAAATGACACACTTCCTCCAAGAAGGCCATACCCACTCCAACAAGGCCACACCTCCTAATAGTCCCACTCCCTAAGCCAAGCATATTCAAACCACCAGAGCACATAAACACAGCTATCGACAGGAATCCTACAGGCTTGAGAGGACACGATGTATACAGAAGTCACTATGTGCAGCGGTTGGAATGAGACTGGCCCCGTAAGATAATGTATTTGAATGCTTGGTTCCCAGTTGGTGGAACTATTTGGGAAGGATTAGGAGGTGTGGCCTTGTTGTATGAGGTTCGTCACTGATAAGGTTTCATTGGATGGGCATTCACAGGTGGGCAAGCACTTGGAAAAGCCATAGCACAGTGAAAACAGAATGTTTTTGTTTTTACTATTTGCTTACCAGTTTAGTTAGCATCATTATAAACTTTGTCTTGTGTCCTTTCTCTGGACATCCCACCACTCCCACAAACTTTGTACAAGTAACTGGACACATGGTGATTTGCTGTTCTTTCCTCAGTGTCCTCCCCTGTAGAAACTATTCCACTCCCATGTTCTTTACTTGCTTATAGCGAGTTCCCTTCCTCTTCCTTAGCATTGCCTGTTGTTCTCTAAGGCAGGAACAATGAATTCACCTGTCCTGAGTATACAGACACCTGTTTATGCCCTATCAGACCATGATATTCTTACATATTGACTTTTACCCTGATACTGACCCAAAGGGCGATTCTATCAATCTGAATAGCAAGCTATACTCTACATAAAGACAAAACCACTTTGGAACATCTTTTGCTTAGGCACAGACCAGCCCTTATATAGCCCTGGGCCTTAGGCTCTCTAACTCATGTTTCTATAAAACATCCATAGAGACAGTGTCATAAAACAATGTTCTTACACCAGTTTTAGCAAATCCATCCATACCTTGTACCAGGTCATCTCTGGACTCTGTACATCAGTTTGGCAGCTGAGACTGGGACAATGAATGGAGCCAGTACTGCCAAGAAGTAGAACTTGCTCATCTTGTGCTGTGTTCTCACAGGACACGTTTCTCTGAGGCTTAACTTCTAAGACTGTCTTGACACAACAGGCCATATCCTGGGGGCTCCTAAGAGATAGAGACGGTCCTGTGAGCACTTGTCTAGATAATAGAAAAGTTGAGAATATTTTCAGACTGGGATGATTTGAGGACATACCTAATTCTGGGTCTACAAATATATGACCAAATGCTGTTCATCTGTGGGGCCAATATATGCAGCATGCCTTTGCTCTGCATATGAGGAGAGTTTCTACTGATCTCCTCTAGTGGACTTCCACTCCGAGGTTGCATGTACCACTGGACATCAGAGAGGTCCTTCTGACTGCCACTGCAAGGTTTGTGAGCAGGACCTTGTGTTGGTGACAGTTGACTTACATGGGAGAAGTTTTGCTTCTGAAGCTCTTGTAAGTCACAAAATAGGACAAAATTCTCTGCACCCCTTGCAGAATATGTCCACAGAAGTTTTTTGGTGGCACAAGCTAAAAATTTCAGCAAATGAAACAACACAGAGAAACACATTAGAAGGCGGAATTCCCATATATATTATGAATAGACTCAATATAACAAGTGACTAAGCTCTGTATTCTATGTGTACTGTGTCCATTTCATAGATGAAAATGGTTCATGTTCTGATTACCTCTCAATGGGCTTGTCTTAATTTGCTATGAATAATAGAATCATCTATTCCTTTTTAGATGTCCCCAGTGAGCTGTGGTCACTGGGATCCCCCAGGGGTATGTTATCTGCTGAAAGCAGCCCTGACCCAGAACTCTCCTCCTCCCCCTTTTGACAGTGAGAAGATGCTGTGTACTAATAGATCAGCCTGCTGATGTATGTATCAGATCATCTGTCAGTTCAGACTTAGACCACAAGACTCGTGGTGTTAATATGCAGAAGAAAACCCATACCTGAATGATTAAATCCTGTGGTCTTCTCTCCTGCAACAAACCAAAGAAACACCCAGCCCAAACAGAGCATGGTTCTCCTTTACACCTGTCATGGCTTCAGCGACTTCTGATTGCCAGTGTGGAGTGTGTAGAGAGGCAAACCTCTTTCTCTGGCATCCTCTTCACTACTAAAGTAGGAAATGGAGAAATCAAAACCTGTGGGCAAGCTTCAAGTCACACAGGAAACTCTGAAAGAGCACATCCCACCCAAACAGCCTTCAGAAGCCCAGAGTCTGCGTGGGTATTTTCAGAAGCATGAAACAGCTTCTTCCATGTGTCATCTCTAGCACATACAAAGGATGCATATCTCAGATCCAGGGTCCCCTGAGGACATTACAGGGGCCCTGGGGTATCTTCTGAACATTTCTCTTCATGGAATTCTTCTTTTGTTCTTATACTGCTCTCATCTATTATCTATTTCTATTAGTAATTTGGAAAAAAATGTTTTCCCCCCTGAAAAGATTGACTGGTTTATATAAGAATGACAAATACTCCACACTTAGAGAAGCTAGTGATTAAACTCCTATGTATAAAACCTCAGAGTATCTATGTTATTAAACAGTAATTTAAAATTATCAATTAGATAAATAGCGGTAAGAGCTTGTGACTTGAAGGTATCACTGTGAAACTTTCAGATATAAAAGTAGAGAGCATGTGACCTTAAAACTAAGGTCGAGTCTAAGTGGTTTAAGGAACTCCACATAAAACCAGAGACACTGAAACTTATAGAGAAGAAAGTGGGGAAAAGCATCAAAGATATGGGCACTGGGAAAATTTCCTGAATAGAACAGCAATGATTTATGCTGTAAGATCAAGAATTGACGAATGGGATTTCATAAAGTTGCAAAGCTTCTGTAAGGCATAAGATACTGTCAATAAGACAAAAAGGCCACCAACAGATTGGGAAAAGATCTTTACCAATCCTAAATCAAATAGGGGACTAATATCCAATATATATAAAGAACTCAAGAAGGTGGACACTAGAAAATCCAATAATCCCATTAAAAAATGGGGCACAGAGCTAAACAAAGAATTCTCAACTGAGGAATACCGAATGGCTGAGAAGCACCTGAAAAAATGTTCAACATCCTTAATCATCAGGCAAATGCAAATCAAAACAACCCTGAGATTCCACCTCACACCATTCATAATGGCTATGATCAAAAATTCAGGTGACAGCAGATGCTGGCATGGATGTGGAGAAAGAGGAACAATCCTCCATTGTTGGTGGGATTGCAAGCTTGTACAACCATTCTGGAAATCAGTCTTGTGGTTCCTCAGAAAATTGGACATAGTACTACCGGAGGATCCCACAATACCTCTCCTGGGCATATATCCAGACGATGTTCCAACTGGTAATAAAGACACATGCTCCACTATGTCCATAGCAGCCTTATTTATAATAGCCAGAAGCTGGAAAGAACCCAGATGTCCCTCAACAGAGGAATTGGATACAGAAAATGTGGTACATTTACACAATGGAGTGCTACTCAGCTATTAAAAACAATGAATTTATGAAATTCCTAGGCAAATGGATGGATCTAGAGGGTATCATCCTGAGTTAGGTAACACAATCATAAAAGAACTCACATAACATGTACTCACTGATAAGTGGATATTAGCCCAGAAACTTAGATTACCCAAGATACAATTTGCAAAACACTTGAAACTTAAGAAGAATGAAGACCAAAGTGTGGACACTTCACCCCTTCTTAGAATTAGGAACAAAGCACACATTGAAGGAGTTACAGAGATCAAGTGTGGAGCTGAAACAAAAGGATGGACCAACCAGTGACTGCTGCAGCCAGGGATACATCCCAAAATCAGCCACCAAATGCAGACACTATTGCATATGTCAGCAAGATTTTGCTGAAAGGGCCCTGATATAGCTGTCTCGTGTGAGGCTATGCCAGGGCCTGGCAAATACAGAAGTGGATGCTCACAGTCAGCTATTAGATGGAACACAGGGTTCCCAATGGAGGAGCTAGAGAAAGTACCCAAGGAGCTGAAGGGGTCTCCAACCCTATAGGTGGAAGAACAATATGAACTAATCAGTACCCCCAGAGCTCGTGTCTCTAGCTGCGTATGTAGCAGAAGATGGCCTAGTTGACCATCATTGGGAAGAGAGACCCCTTAGTCTTGCAAACTTTATTTACCCCAGTACAGGAGAATGCCAGGGCCAAAATGTGGGAGTGGGTGGGTAGGGGAGGAGGGAGAGGAATGGGGTAGGGTATAGGGGACTTTTGGGATAGCATTTGAAATGTAAATGAAGAAAATATCTAATAAAAATTGGAAAAAATTGAAAGTTAGCCGGGCTTGGTGGTGCATGCCTTTAATCCCAGTACTTGGGAGGCAGAGGCAGGTGGATTTTTGAGTTTGAGGCCAGCCTGGTCTACAAAGTGAGTTCCAGGACAGCCAGGGCTATACAGAGAAACCCTGTCTCGAAAAAAACAAAATACAAAAAACAAAAAAACAAAAAATTGAAATTTAGACTTCAGCTGGATTCACAGTGTTTGTCTCCTCTGTAGAGAAAGTGACTATGGGAAACTTTAAATAATTTGTAAGCAATGAGCACTAGGAATTTGAAAGTATAAATTTGATGAGCATGTAATTTTGAGCAGAAAATAAAATGTTTACTTGTAGGGTACTATTGTCTAATCTGACATTAAAATGACTAAATTTGGAGGATAGGTTTTCTATGATGTCAGAAACTGCCAAGGAATTGGGGTGATCAACCATTTTCTGTGGCCACTAAGAGATGAGTAAATAGAGAAAGGGGGTGAAGATCTCAGGATGAAGAGAGAATGGGATAAAATTGTAGACAAGAATCATCTGCTATATGCAATGTGCTGAATGAGAAAGTCAGGAGAGCAAATACTAAACACTATTCAGACAGAAGGTCAAGCTAGGCGGTCATGGAGAGGATGACAGGACAGCTGAAGGGTGTAGAGAAATGGAATAGCAGACCCTGCCGGAGCAGTGCACATGATCAGCAGCACACATGAACAGCAGTGCACATCAGTGCACAAGAACAGAAAGAAGTGCACGGCGTCAGCACCAGCACACCCGAGCATCAGCACACATCAGCTGCAGCACACATGAACATCAGTGCACATGAGGAGCACTGCACATGAGGAGCAGTGCACAGCAGCAGCAGGGCACACTGGTGCACCTCAGCAAGTTCCTGTGAGGCTCCCTTTCCTTTCTAATAGACTCTGGTCTCCAGCACATCATGTTTGTGCTACTGGTACTCCATTTCATCTTTTTATTAAACTTTTAGAAGTATTTTTAGCTTTTTTATTTAAAAAAAAAAGAGCTTCAATGTTATTATTTCTATCCTCCTCTTAATTATCTGAATCTATTCAGTCATTATTCCTACATTTGATCTTATCCAAAAGGCTGAGAAGCAGTCGGTCATTATTCCTTTACTGTGCAATTAAATTCATTTTGTTCATTTGCAATTTCCTCTATTTTTGCAATGTTCTCATATCCTTTTTCCTTATTTCTTTCCCATTCTTCTCTCCCTTTCCTCATTCTCTTGTCTTATTTCTTTCATTTGTTGCTTTCACCTTTATCTAAAATGATAACTGGCTGAATAGCAGACCCCACGTTAGCATTGTACCACTTTGTATCCCATGGTTATTGCTGGTGTAGTAATTTATTTCCACTGATTCCCCCCCCCCTCTTTTTTTTTCCAATACAGGGTTTCTCTGTATAGCTTTGGTTGTCCTGGAACTCACTCTGTAGACCAGGCTGGCCTCCAACTCAGAAATCCGCCTGCCTCTGCCTCCCAAGTGCTGGGACTAAAGGCGTGCGCCACCACGCCCAGCTGTTTCCACCTCTTTTAAAAGTCTGTGTGAAGTTTGCTCCGTTTGTGTTGTTACTATTTTAACGGTTTGTTAACTTTTCCTTGAATGGTCCTGAGGAGTTGTGTCCCCTCAGGAGACTCTCAAATAAAAACAAAAGAGAGATCTAAAGCAGAAAGAAAGAAAGAAAGAAAGAAAGAAAGAAAGAAAGAGAGAGAGAGAGAGAGAGAGGGAGGGAGGGAGGGAGGGAGGGAGGGAGGGAGGAAGGAAGGAAGGAAGGAAGGAAGGAAGGAAGAAAGAAAGAAAGAAAGAAAGAAAGAAAGAAAGAAAGAAAGCCCAAACTATAACAGAGACGCTCAATAAACATGATTAATTAAGGTAATCTTACACATTCAAGTGATGATGGCACCTCAATTCCTAAGCCTAAGGACAACAGAATGATTGGCATGCTGTGCAAATAATTCAAAGTCAGCAAATAAGAATAATTAATTACTTTAAAGAGGAAGCAAGTAAGCACCAAAAAGAATTAAGAAATTAAATTCAGGATATGGATAAGAAAGTGACCATTGCAAAAGAGAAAGTGGAGGTTGGTAAGTCATCTGGGAAGAAAATAGAGATTTCAGGAAAATAACCCACAGGAATGAAAAACTCAATATAAATTTGACAATGGACATCATAGCTATGGACAATGGCGCTATGGTGAAGTGGAATATCAGAGGCAGAGAACAAGTACACGTAAACATGTCATGCATACATCAGTGGAGTAGAAATAAACAGAAATATGAAATACACAATACACAGAAAGCTATTCATTAACAGTTGCCAATTGCTACACGGAAATGGGCATATAAGCCCAAGAAGTATTTAGAACCTAGGCAGACTGAGAAATGATGTCTCCACAACACATGGGAGTCAAAATGCTGAAGTTCAAAATAATGAAACAATGTTAGAAGCTGCCAAAGAACAAGTGTTAACTTATTACTAAGGCAAGTCTATCACAAAACAAACAAACAAACAAATTATACCTCAATGTAATCCCTGAAGGAAAGTATCTAATGATGTATCACAGCAGTGAGAACAGGTAAATGGCAACAGAAATAACTGTTTTCAGTAACGTTATCTTAAAATAGGTGAAGAAAGAAAGAAAGCCAAAGATGAGCACAGTTGGGATCATGACGTGACTACTAAGCTGTCATTGTATTCAGAAGGGAAACCAGGAAAGAGGATAACATTTGAAATGTAAATAAAGAAAATATATATATAAAAAATAAAATAAGACCTACACTTACACAAGTGGGGGAACAAAGAGAGCCTTAATAATGAAAGAATACATTTCATGAGAAGAACAAATAGACAAAAGATAATTAGGAATAGCACAGTCATTTCTAAGTTAGAAAACCAACCAACCTTTAACATAAAACAAAGAGAAGACAATTAAAGCAACAAAAGCTTACAAAGGAGGAAACAATCTCTTTTCAACAGTAGCCATAGACTCAAGTGGTTATAATTTGCTGATTAAATCTCTCAAACTGGCTGAAGAGATTAAAGACTAAGAGCCTATTGTTTGTTGTCTACAAGAAACACTCGTCTTTTAGTTACTGGGTTTGTTGTTGTTGTTGTTGTTGTTTGCTTGTTTTGTTGGGTTTTGTTTTATCACTGTGGTCAAACACCAGGACCAATGCAACATGTAGAAGAGTTTATTTGAGCTTATGGTCCCAGAGGGCTAGAGTCCATGGTAGCTAAGTGAAACTTGGCGTCAGGAGCAGGAAGCTGAGGGCTCACATCATGAACTATAAGCACAAAGCATGGAGTGTGAACTGGGAATTTCAGGAATCTTTACATTCTTTTTTTTTTTTTTTTTTTTTTTTTTTGTGGTGGTGGTTTTTTGAGACAGGGTTTTTCTGTATAGCTCTGGCTGTCCTGGAACTAACTCTATAGACCAGGCTGGCCTCCAACTCAGAAATCTGCTTGCCTCTGCCTCCCAAGTGCTGGGACTAAAGGCGTGGGCCACCACCACCCGACTGAATCTTTACATTCTTAATAACATTCTTCCTCCAACAAAGCCACATCTAAATCTACCCAAGCAGCACTGTCAACCATGGACCAAATATTCAAACATCCAAGTCTACAGGGACATTGGTCAAGCCACCTTTTTGGCAAAGGTACACACAGACTAAATCTGAAACAATAAAAGCCAACACACAAACAAATAAAAGCCAGGTGAATTGAAGCAAAAATATAAACATGAATAGTTAAGACATTTATGTTTATATCTAACAAATTAGACCCCATGTCATACTGAGAAAATATAAAGAAAGTTAATACACATTAATTAACAAAGTAATTCATCAAGAAAACAGATTTACTGTAAATGTGCTGAATACTGTAGATTCACTCAACTACAAAAACAGAAAACTATTTGGATATCCCATTTTTTATCAATACTAGGTCATCCAGATAAAACATCAACAAAGTTGGGCATTAACCAGTACGACATCTCAAATGGGCTTACTAGACATCTATTAAATATTCCAACTAAATTTTTCAGAATATACAGTATTCTCAGCAGTCATGATAGCTACCATTATTGTTACTGTCCACAGACCAGCCAAGAACAAAGCCATTCTGAAAAGTCCATACTTCAAGCACTTGTCTCCCAATGTCTGTTTTTAAAAGACCACACAATCTCATTCTACCATTACCCAAATGCATCAGGGATTCCAAAGAGATCATCCAAGAGTAGAGCATCATACTTGTTGAGCATTGGCCAACTTAAACCTACATGGCTGCCAATTCTGCGTATGGGAGTAAAAATGACTGAAAGATACCAGCAAATGTAAAACTCAAGTTTGTCAACCTGTAAAATGTGTGCTGTCACTCTTGTTTTCCCAGTAGAAAACCAAATGTTGCATCATTCATAGCAGTGGTGCCCATTAGGAAAGGATGACCACATACCTATTCAGTAGTAGAAGGGAGAATCATACATATCTGGAGGAAGAGGGTTTCAAGGTTTCTCATCTCACCACCACTATTCGCCTCCTCTACAGAAGGAGATAAGAGGCCAGTGAGATGATCTGAAGATATGCAAGGTCTCTTTCCTAAATTTTTCCAGAAAACTTTTATTTTAAAATTCTCTCTTTTTCTCAGAAGCAGAAAAAAATTACCCTGAAGTCATTCAAAAGATACCCATTTGGCCATATTTTAGAGTAATAATGAACTAAGTCTTTCAAAGAACAAAGCTTTTGCTGGGAGGAGAAAAATGAAAGCTCTGAATGAATCACCAGGAAGACGCTCAATCCTGTGCACACCCTTAAACTACAAATAAAAAAGAGATGCTATGGACTAGTCTAACAGTTGCAGTATTCAAAGAATACTAATAATGGTCACATGGTCCATAGCAGCTTGTTCAGTGCTTGCCTCCAAAGATGGACAAGTAATGTGGCCATTCAAATTTGACCCACATTTGATTGAATCCCTCTATTTATAATCCTTTCAATAAAATGTAAGAATCAGTGTTTAAAACAAAGGTTTACTTTGTAACTAGTCACTTTTACAAGTTAAGGTTAAAAACCACACTGAGATACAAATGTAGCTGCCTACAAGCACATCTGTGATTAAAAATATTCCACGAAAAGCAACTGTTTAGCAATTTACTTTTTAAGTCCTTAAAAAAATATATTTTGGGTAAAGGAATGTAGCGAAAGAATATTCTGGTCTCTTACCTTTGTTTCCTGCTCTTACACAACAAATAAAGAACTTCAAGTCTTTATGTCAGTGAATGCCAGCTTGTGCATCTGAAAAAAAAGTGTGAAAAACACCCATTTTCAAAGGGTTCTGCTACATTTTTTTTCTTATCAAGAGAGTTACTTGGAGAAGATGTAAGGACTATCCAACTCATACAGTTTTGAAATAATGAGTTACACCTGGACAGAAAAAGACAACCCTCGAATTTTGTAAAGGACCTCTGGTGTTGGAAAATGCCCAGTCATAACAAAGGGAAAATGAAGTAAACTACCTTTATCCACGGAAGAAAAATTCTGAAATAAAGCATTCAAAGCTCTCCTCTGGCCAGCCTCCTTGACAAGAAAGGGGTTGTGGTTAGGTTTAGTTGAAACCGTGAGTAAGCCTGCTTCCTTTACAGGAATTTCCTGTACTGAATGTTAACACTCAACACGGTTTCTCAACAGGGAAGTTCTTTTGTACCTCCTCCTCTTCTTCCTCCTCCCCCTTCTTCTAAGACAAAGACTGCCAACCTTGCCTTTCATTTCAAACCTAAAGGCTTTCTTCTGATGAACTCTCTCTCCAGCATCACTTTTACAGAGCAATAATTTATCAATGAGGAGAGTGATATGATTGAAACTTTGAAAGGTGCGGAGGCTATGCGTGTGCACTTTGGAATGCCTAATTAAGAACTGCACTGTAATTAAAACAATTTAGAGGACCGTGAGACCACACTAGTCCCAAAACCTCTTAATTAAACGGTGCCTACTCTCCCCATAAAGACGAGGCTGAAGCAGCAGAGCACGGCAAGGCATGTGGATTGTTTCAGCACAAGACTGGAGAAAAGGGTAAAATAAAAATAGAGGCCAAGTTCATGTCAGAGTGGGGGCAAGGTAGTAAGTGTTGACCTGAGGTGAAGGTGCAAATATAAGAGAGCAACTGAGAGCAGGTCTAAGCCAAATATAAATAAATAAATAAATAAATAAATAAATAAATAAATAAATAAATAAATAGTCATGTATTCATGCTAGTCGTGGAACTAGCTCAAATTCCAAAAGGATTTGAGATTTTCTTTCAGCCTATTGCAAGTTCAGGGAAAAGCACATGAGAGCACATGAGCTTAGACTCCCAGGGTATGTAGGGACAGCTCAGGTAATCAAAATCTAAATGAGGAATACTGAGGACAAAGGGGAAATGGACAGACCAGGCATTGTTCATGATAGTGGTTTAATTTAGGTCGAGGTACATTCAGGTCGAGGTACATTCAGAGTGCCTAGGGGTTGGGGGTGTCCTCATCAAACCTCAGAGATCTTGACATAGACCTTAAAGTTAAGCCCAAAGTTACTGCCAGTGTGGTCTCCTAAAGTGAATTCATCAACAGCTCTTCCTTCGAAGTTCAACGTGTCCTTTTATAAACTGTATTTGGAGAGAAAAGCAGGACATCATGAACCACAGGAGATTTGGGACCAGATGAAGGACTTAGTCATCACAGGAAACTCAGGCTTTAACACTTGGTACAAGTAAACTCATTGCGGAGCACCCTCATGAATAGAGAGAGAGCTGACCTGTGGAACAGAATAGTAGACAGTGTAGAAACAAGTCTAATTGTGTGTGGAAATTTAGTAAAAATAGGAAAGAGCATCACAAACTAAACATAGTGTGGTAACTTAGGTGGCCCTATGGAAAACTACGCAATGAATCCTCCGCTCGCTCACACCACACAACAGACTATGTTCCAAATGGACTCAGATCTTTTTACTTAAATTCATTTTTTAAAATTTTTTTTAATGTTTGCAAACAAATTAAAGTATAATTATAACATGCTTCCTCTTCCCTTGGCATCCTCTTATCTGATTATTAGCCCTGCTCATTAGCCCTGTTACTGGTTGGCCTTTCCCTTAATCTCTACTCCATCTTTATCATGTAAGGCAAGAAAAATTTGGGGTCAAAGGTTTTGTGGGTGGGTTGATGTCCCCCTCACTCCACTGGAAGTCCCACATGGCTACAGGAAGTGGCCAATTCAGTCTCCTTATTTCCAAATGTTAAGAGCCTCATCTGGGGTCACCCCCATAGCCTCCTCTATTCAAGATCTCCAGCTAGTCACAGAAATGACCCCCACTGATTTTCATCTCTTTCCCATCCCCCATACCTGATCCCCATCCCCATTCCCCTTCTCACCCGGTCTCCCTCTCCCGCTCAATTCCCTCCATCCATCCACCATGCTTATTTTATTTTCTCTTCTGAGTGAGATTCAAGCATTTTTCTCTCTTGGGCCCTCCCTGTTACTTAGTTTCTTTGGGTCTCTAGATTATAGCATGATTATCCTGCACTTTCTGGCTAATATCCACTTATAAATGAATATATGCCATGTATGTCCTTTTGGTTCTGAGTTACCTCACTCAGAAGGATATTTTCTAGTTCCATCCATTTGCCTGCAACATTCATGATGTCCTTGTTTTTAATAGCTGAATAGTATTTCATTGTGTGGATGTACCACATTTCCTTTATCCATTCTTAAGTTGAGGGACATATGGGTTGTTCCAGTTTCTGGCTATTATAAATAAAGCTGTTATGAACATAGTTGAGCAAATGTCCTTGTGGTATAGTAGGGTATCTTCTGGGTATATGCCCAAGAGTGGTGTAGCTGAGTCTTGGGGTAGAACTACTCCCAACTCTCTGAGAAATTGCCAAATTGATTTCCAAAGTGGTTGTACAAGTTTGTACTCCCACCAGTGATGGAGGAGTGTTCCCCTTCTTCCACATCCTTACCAGTTTGAGCTGTCACTTGAGTTTTAGATCTTAGCCATTCTGACAGGTGTAAGGTGGAATCTCAGAGTTTTGATTTGCATTTCCCTGATGACTAAGGATGTCGAACATTTCTTTAAGTGATTCTTGGCCATCAGAGATTCCTCTGTTGAGAGTTCCCTGTTAGCGCTATACCTCATTTTTAAAATTAGGTTATTTGGTTTGCTGGTGTCTAATTTCTTGAGTTCTTTATATGTTAATCCTCTGTCAGATAGAGGGTTGATAAAGCTCATACCATTCTGTGGGCTGCCACTCTGTCCTATTCCTGATATCCTTAGCCTTGCAAAAGCCTTTCAATTTTATGAGGTCCCATTTATTATCTGATTATTTTTCTTGCCTTACATGATAAGGATGGAGTAGAGATTGAGGGAAAGGCCAACCAGTGACAGGGATAATGAGCAGGGATAATAATCAGATAATATTATTGTATTGTCAATTTCAGTGTCTAAGTGAAGCTGAAAAAAGTTCATCTAAAGTGTAGTTTAATTCTTTTCCATCTGGAAATAAGTATATACAAAAGAAGTAAAAGAAAAACAATAAACTCTGGGCACTATTTGAAACTTACATACACAAATCTTGTCACCTCCAATGTGGAAATTGCTTCCAGCAATGGAAATAAGATTAAACATGTTCAAAAAATGTTGACAGAAGGCAAAGGATGCATTCCTATCCATCGCTATTGAGATGACGGACAGCACAGTCCCTATGGGGAGAAATGAGGCAATATAAGAAGTCACATATGCGTGTTTGCTGACACAGCAGGCCTGCACTGTGGGCATGAGCTCAAAAATATTCAAACAAAAATATGTGAAGATGTCTTTAAATAGTATTGTTTTTTATAGCATAACCAATAAAAGCAAAATATTGAAGGCTTAGGACTAGTTGAATAAACTATGACATAAGAATAAATATTCCAGGTATTTGTACAAAATAATGAGAACTATTTTCATGCTTAATTATGGAGTAGTTACTAAAATAGTTTCAAAAAATTATATTGGAAAAACTTTCTGTAACCTGTGAGTGGTGAGCGGTGTAAATAGCCATGCAAATTTTCTTAATGTATGGGAAAAAAAATCAATGCCCGTTTCTAAAGTATTTCCTTTTGGGTACAGGAGGTAGAGAGGAATGAGAAATGAATTCTGTATGAACTTTATTTTGTGGTTTGCGCTTAAAAGAATGCAAATATTTTTTCACACAAAGTAAAATTTTAAGAAAAAAACACAAAAAATAAAAATATTAAGAAGGAGCCTAACTATACTGAATCAACAAACCTTAATCAAAAGATAATTTCACATGACTTCAGAGCACACTTGACTTTATCTTTTAATGAAATAGTCTTAAAATTGGTTAAAAAACTTTAAAATGTCAAATTACTTTTATTAAGAAATGGTAGTTTAATATGAGCATTGAAATTATTCTGAGGCTATTATATATACTGTACATTGAAGAAGATTAATAAATATATTAATATCATCAAGAACTGGAGTTTTCTGAATGCAAAGGTTACCGACATAAAATTGATGAGTAAGTAAAACTTGCTGTCTTTAGTGAAATTATCCTTTCAGAGTTGATTTAAGATTTCCCCTTCCTCGGCCCCCACTCTCCGTCCTCCCTCCTCCTTCCTTCCCTACCTCTCCTCCCCAAATCCCCATGCATTTGTCCTTGCTCTGTTTGGTTTAAGAAAACTTGATGATTTAAGACTCAGTAAACCTAAGGCTGGTTCCTCGACCCTGAACACAGCGTCTCCTGGCAGCACATAGAGCTTTGTACAGAGGCGTCTAAGAAAAGGTTAGAGTAGCACAAACACAAAGCTTCTTCTCGTGTCAGGAAACCACAACAGCAGAAGAAGGAAATAATTGAAAGTCAGCAGCAGTACCAAAGGACTTAGACGTCAACTTTAAAATGTCCCAAGACAGACAGCTTGAGTGCCAGCAGATTACTGTCAATTTATAAGATGCTGTGTGCAGAAAACACCCATTTCTTATGATGCGGCATAGCATGTACAATGATGTCATAACATTGAAATACAGAGTGAAATGGCTCAGGCTATGGTGGGAGACAGGCTAAGCCTGGGGCGCTATTTAAAATTCTAATACAATTGTAGATGTCTTAGTATATGTTGCATATTCCACTTGCTATGTAGATTTGAACTGTTTGTAATCAACATTTAATAAAAAAATTTTAAAAAGGCAGATGGCTGAGTGCTTCCTGTTGCTCTTTTGTAATCTAAATGTAGATTCATTCCCTCATGGTCATATTTTACTTTGCTGATAGCATGATTTAAATGGATTGCCGTCAAAGAGAGTCCAGAAACTATTTTAGCAAGTGGTTGACCTGCTTGGGCAGGTCATTTGAACGAGACTACCCCTACCTGAAAATACAGTTTGTTTACATATGTCAAAAACACAGTTTACAATGTCCACATGGTGGCTGCTGGAGCAGCTGCCTCAATGAACAGGGAACTTCTGCTGATCTTCTCATGACGGCGGTACTGAGGCTGATCCTTAGTGAGGATTCTGCCAGCCTCGTGGCATGCCCAGCAAAAGATTACGAGTGTGGAATGTCGTAGGCTGCTGCTCCGCTTTCAGACTGTATATCTTGAGGGTACAGGCAGGTGCTTGAGGAGTCCCTCTGGGTTTCCAGTCAGTGTTATTTAGATACCTATGCTGAAGAACAGAATCTTCCAATGTGTAGGCACACAGCGTGCTTCCTGTCAATCTGAGAACTAGGGTTAATAGGCTTAATCATTTTTGTCAGGGACCTTTTTCCTTTCCTGAGCATACATACTCCTAGCATCCAGCATCAGGGTCAAGAAAATAAGGTCTGTGCCTCTATATGATGGTTTTCCCCCAGAGTAACATGATTGAGAATCAAGATAACTCCACCAGGAGCCTTTGAGATCTTGTTAAATGGTGTGCCTATATGGCTAATGGTGGAAGCTGGTCATCTTTCATCATGGAACAACTGTTTGAATAGTGTGCAGTGTGCATGCATATGTGAGTGTACACACGTGTGTATAAATGTGTGTTTGTTGTATGTGTGTGTTCATAGATACCTGTGTACCTGTATGTAGTTAGCATCAGTGTATTTTTGAGTAATTCCATATTTTACACTGAATCACTGTCTCTCACCAGAACCCAGAGCTCACTAATTGCTAGTGTAACTAGCCAGATTGTTCCAGGGGTCCTTTGTCTCTGGAATTCTTTTATGATGGGATTCCAGGTGGGCTGCTGTGACAACATGACATTCACACAAATTTTCAGAGGCCTCTTTAGAGTGTCTCTCTATATTTACTATGGAAGTTAATTGTTTTCTTAGACAGGTTTTGGACATCTCATCAGTCCACAATAGAGATGTCTACAAGCCTTAAACTATTTCCGCCTACCCTATGACCAAGATGGCTTCTACTCAGTTGATGATAAATTACCAGGAAAAAAAATGCTAAGTCTAAAGGCATTGATGACCATTGTCCATCCAATGCCAGGCTCATTTCCTGCTCATATTAATAATGACCAACTAGAGAACGCATAAAACCAACTTCATGGTAGGAAGGCAGTCCTTCAATGGCATGGCTTCCTGTGTATGGATGGCAGTGCTCTGTTCAGCCTCCCATTCAGACTGCCATTCAAAACTGCTGCTCAGATCTGTGCTCATGAGTGATTAATTTCTTTAAGCACTGGACAACTCTGTTACATGGTTAATGTAAGATGCTCAGTAATGGGGATGGTCACCTGTGCCTAGGGATTCCTGGCTGCATGTACTTGGCATTGGCAAGATCACCAGCTCTGTCATCAACCCCTGTATTTTGAATAATTCTGGACATAGAGATGAAAAGTTCTGCTAGGGTTGGCTTTCTCATCTCTCTAAGATTGTTTTTTTTTCCTCCTAAACTATGATCTCTTCAGAAGTATTTTCTCTGGAGCTCACTCTGTATAATAGGCTCACTATGTAGCCAAGCCTGGCCTCTAGCTTACAACAATCCTCCTCTGTTAGCTTCCCAAGGCATAGATTAGCAGGCCTGCCTAGCTGGATTATCTTTCCAAGTAGAATGTTAGTGGAGAGTTCAAAATACAATACATAGCTGTAGCTTCAATGTTTTATGACGGAGAAAAGGTGGGGTGAAGTGGGGTTACCTGGAGCCCAAATATGTTCCCCAGATCTGTAGGGAGCCATTCAGCCGCTCCTTAAAGATGGCATCGACCAACTCAGCTGTACTGGCATAAACAACTCTTAATTGGTGTTAGGCAGTGTCAGCTGTGGTTTGATCTTGTGCCCAAGCGAGAGCCACAGGGCAGCCTGAGATCACCTGACATCTGAGCTCGAGCCACAGGGCAGCTCGGTGATTGGCCAGGACAGGGTTTAAATAGGCTGCTCGCGGTGGGGCCATTTGCCATTTGCCATCATGCTCTGCTAAGCTGTAAGTGCATCAACTTCCTGAGTAAACCGTTGGGGAAGAAACCTGTTTGGTCTTGTGTCTTATTCCCGCTGGACGGGGACGGCGCACGACACAAATCTGCATCTGCTATTTCAGAATAGTCCTCTTGACACCTCTGAAGTACCCAAGACTCATGTAACAGCACAAAATCCCACTGACATGTTCATGATCCATTACTGAGCACACACACACCAAGTTGTAGCAATTATATAAGCTAGGAGTGGCATTCTCGGAGTTTATATGTCTCCCATGAGAAACAGGTCTCAAAGAGACATGGTAGTTGGCTGGAAGCTCCCAGCCTGGGCTCTGACCGCTATTTCTGTGGCACACAGATGCAGTAGGAAGGGGCCCTGTCCTTCCCACAGAACACGCATAGACTGTTTCCTGTTAGCTCTGTGGCTTGGTCACTCTGAAGAGCCTCCTCCCCCCAGCCCTGCTGTACTGTGCTAGATATCACACATGCATGGAAGTTCCTTCTTGAAAATCTGACTTTCCCTAGCGTTTGTCTCTTCTTCAGAGCCACACTTCAGGAGCTGGTAGCTCCTGGAATCCTTCCCACCATCCTCCTCCCACACTCACACTTTTCTGAGTCCCTTGGCAGCTCAGCTGCCTTGTCACTGGTTGTCACCTCTCTGGTCTTCCCTCCATGTATCTTGGGAATGCTATGTAGAGTCATGTCTCACTTAGGATATGCTTTCATCTGGCTTTGTCTTTTTACCCCAAGCTGAATGGCATATAAGAAGCCCTGAACACCCTCTTGCTCTTTCCCTATTCTGAGCCACGCCTAATGCCATTAGTGGCCTGAGTGTATGGCGTAACCAACCACATCCAGCCTGTACTTGAGGATGTTCTTATACAATCACAGGAGGGAAGTCATACCTGATATTATCAACATGGTCACAAGCCCAAGGCTGGGGAGGACATAGCACCTAGGGTGGGACCAACTCTTGTTAAGCTGCTAAGTTCCAAAATTGTCAAAACTCCTTTTAAGTGTCTATGTTTATGCTTGCAGACCTTGGCTGCTCTCAACCTTGATTAAAGAAAGCTTTCTCTCTCTCTCTCTCTCTCTCTCTCTCTCTCTCTCTCTCCCCCCTGGTGAGCAGCAGTCAATGCAAAGAAAGACTCGTAAGGGATCAAAGTTCTGAGAGCAAGTGAATCTGAGTGCTCAGCCCTGAATTAGACATCTTTGTTAGCTCCACTTTGCCTCCTGCCAAAGCTCTGGGGGCATCCTGGAAAAGGAGGCAGGAAGAATGGAAGAGCTGGAGACTTCATAGAAGCACACGACCAAACCAGCCAACACTGCATCAATGGGAAAGATGTCATGAGGTTTCTGGCTCTTAACTGTGGGCAGATGATAGCTGCTGGGGGAGATAGAATCCTTCTTCTTTGTAGATGTGGTTCCTAGTTAGTGTGTGCATGCTCTAGTGGGTGGCCCCATGCCGAATCTACAGGAAACATTAACTGGACTTAGGTTATTTCAAAACCGAGGGCGATAATTACATGGGGTACATGTTGGGGAGAGGGGGAAGGTGGCAGAAGAGAATGGGTGTGGATTTAATATTTCACTGTATACAAATATGAGGTTCTCAAAGAACAAATTTTTCAAAAATATACACATAAGCGTGACAGGATTTTAAAATGATAGTTGCAGGTGGGCTGTGTTACATTTCCCTCAGCTCCTTAAAACAGGTGGGAATCCATGTTGAAAACCAGTCAGTGCAGTCTTCACCAAAACAAAGGAAAAGGATGTCAAGAAATCTCAGGATAAATGAAAAGGACATCAAGAGACATTTCCAGTCTAATGTATGTATTTGGCAAATTTAATGCAAAATATATTTCATATAAAATAAACTTCATGTGTCGAAGCTTGGGTGATAAAAGAACAAAGCAAAGTCTCAAACTCTACAAACTCTCTTCTGATTCTAGGTTTTCACACACAGGACATCAGATGTTGAATGAATTTACCTTCTTTTCTCAAGTCAGTCAAATAGCACATGAAGTCATGAACTACAAAGATTACTTAAGAATCCCAATTCTTCTTGTTTTTCTGTTTCATTTGGTTTGGTTTGGTTTGGTTTCCCTAAAATCGGCTGTGTCTGTTCAGAACAGTCTTTGCTCTAGACTTCCCTAGAATATTCTTGTTTCACCCAGGCATTTGCAAGGTCACAAGAAGCTTTGTGCTTCTCCCTGAATCTTCTTTTTTATGCAAGGGCAGCATTCACATACAGAGAGAGAGAGAGAGAGAGAGAGAGAGAGAGAGAGAGAGAGAGAGAGGCAATTCCCACAGATAGCTACTGATTTGAACCATGGAGAAGGCCCCAGTGTGACAACTTCCTTTAGAGAAACAAAAGTATCTTCTAGTGCCCAGAGATGCATATTTCAGCAGGAGGTGGTGTGTGTGTTTGTGTGTGTGTGTTTGTGTGTGTGTGTTTGTATGTTTGTGTTTATGTGTGTTTTGTTTATGTGTGTTTCTGTTTTGTGTGTGTTTGTATATGTATATGTGTGTGTGATTGTGTATGTGTTTGTGTATGTATGTTTTGTGTGTTTCTGTGTGTGTGTGGTTGTATGTTTGTGTTTATGTGTGTTTCTCTTTTTTGTGTGTGTTTGTGTATGTATATTTGTGTGTGTGTGATTGTGTGTTTGTGTATGTATGTTTGTGTGTGTTTCTGTGTGTGTGTGGTTGTATGTTTGTGTTTATGTGTGTTTCTGTTTGTGTGTGTATGTTTGTATATGTTTGTGTGTGTTTGTATATGTATTTATGTTTGTGTGCATTTGCATGTGTATGTTTATGTGTGTTGGTGTGTTTCTCCTTTGCCCTCTCCATTGTGGCTCCTCTTTGCAGACCCATTTCCCCACCTGCTCTCCGGCTCCTGTTTCCTCCACTGTGGAATCAGTGAGCCAATGAACGAGGGCAGTTACTGCCATCAACAGTAAGAGCCGTGTTTACAGAGTAGTCTTTAGTCCCCTGTGAACTAGCTGCATTTACTTTAAGCTCTGATTTTAGAGATGAGTAAACTGAAGTATGAGAAGTTGGATAAGATTCCAGAGCTCACAAAATCCAAGATTGTCCATCAAATTTGGCTGCACATACCACACTGTCAACTGCCACACGGAAACTGCCTGCATGCCAAAGGCTTCTGAAATGGCTCATAAAAACAATAAGCAATTGTGATTTGTTTGCTGCAGTTTAGCAGCTAATATGGTCTTACATATAAACATTTACACAAAGCCAACAAAAGCTTTAAGCCACTAAAGTTGAAAGACCCATTAAGTTCTCTGAATTTAAACTCCTGTCTGCAATGACTGGTATCAAGGGTTCCATTTCGAAGGATGTATGAAAGGTTGAAGAAATAAGCAAATTCTGCCTTATGTCTGATTGAGTTTCTAAGAACTACCTTGCAAAACCAAACTCATCCTGAAGCCAAGTTCCTGGAGCTTCTCATTCCATTTCTCTTGTCTGTATCCAGCTCTTTCCCTCACCTCTTGCATCTCCCAAACCTGGGAGAGAGCCATGTATCCTTGAGATGCAGTAAAGATTGGTTCATAAAAAATGCCTCGGAGCTGGTAAAATTCTCCAGTTGGAATCCATTGTTAGTTGAAAAATTCTGAAGAAGTGCCTTATTTAGGGGCATAAATCAGTTTGCCAGCCTACCTCCATCTTGGCTGAATGGAATGGTGTGCAGACAGCTCACGGGCAGTGGTTCTCAACCTTCCTCATGCTTCAATCCTTTAATACAGGTCTTCACACTGTGGTGAACCCCCAACCATAAAACTTTTTTGTTGTTGCTACTTTGTAACTGTGATTTGGCTACAGTTATGAATCATAACATAAATCTTTTTTTTTTTTTTTTTGAGATAGAGGTTTACCAAAGGGGCCACAACCCATAGGTTGGGAATCACTGCTCTAGAGGAAAAAAAGAATTAACAAATTCCTTGTGAAATCCCAAGGCCCTCTGGGAGTTCAGGATCACAATCGAGGCTCTGTTTCATCTGTGATGCCCTGATGACAAGTCTCCTAACTGGAAGTGGGAGTGATGGTCACAAAATTAAGCCTTTTGAACCACAGCCACCGCTGTGAATA
Organism: Mus minutoides; assembly: GCA_902729485.2. Taxonomy (NCBI): domain Eukaryota; kingdom Metazoa; phylum Chordata; class Mammalia; order Rodentia; family Muridae; genus Mus; species Mus minutoides. Next base: position 450,172 of record LR749561.1, on the reverse strand, counting down.
GGCACACGCATGACCTCTAGCAGGGCTTCGCTTCCTTTTGACATCGAGCTTGACTAGAGCTCAAGGTGCTGAGAGAACAGGCCGCACCTCCAATTCCTCTCTCCATGGCTTGACGGCTTTTGCAGGCATCAGGTAAAGAAGATTCTTCCAAAATCGTGAGTTCGAAGAGAGTGGACTGTCAGCCCTCCATTTTAGAACTCTGTAGGACTTCAGGAGTTTCAGCGACGGAGGGAGGAAGGTGATGTTGCTGGTTGGAGTAAACTCGATTAAGATGATTTTAATCTTCCTCTCCACCAGTGCTTCGTGGAGTCCACTCTCGAGCTCACGCCTGGCTCCATTAGTCAGGTAACTCTTGCTGAGAACAATAATTAGCCTCCGGCTTTTCTCTATCAGTGAATGGATCTCATCAACAACAGCTGGAAGGGCAAGATTTGCATCAGTTCAGAGAACTAAACGGTGGATACGGAGGAAAAATATTGCATACCTTTGGTTTATGATATTTAACTTTTGGCTCTAGTGCCAATGCTTTCTTTAAAAATAAGACATTTTTATCTGTTATAGACACTGAGCAAAATAATCATCTTAATAACTATCACAGCGAGCACTCACTTAACACTTATGCCTTCTTTAAAGCTTTGTACATATTGATTCGTTTCACCCCTACAGCAACCTCATAGAAAGGCTCTGTCACCCCCACTTTGCCAAAGCACAGAGCAATGACGACCTTGCCTGCAGTCACGCAGCTGGTGTGTCACGGGCAGACAACCCAAATAAAGTACATTTTTATCATCTCTGACTTGTTTTTCATTTATGTAGGAAGGTTAAAGATTTAAAACAATACCCTAAGCTGACCCAAAGCACTGATTATTGTATACCAGGGGTGGGTTTTCCCTAAATGACTGGGTAGGAACACTTCATTTCTTCCTTCCTATGCAGCAGCTCACACAGATAATGTGCTAATGACTATATTTGGATGTGGCTAGGTAACCATGGCTACCTATACATGCCAAGCCTCGCTCTGGACCCCAGAGAGTTCAGTGTATGCAATAAATAAATAAATAAATAAATAAATGTAATTATTTTTTAAAATTAGGAACTTAGAAGGAGTGGAAGGAAATATAATGAAATGGTAGTAAAAACATGGGTCCATATTTTAGAAATAACAATGTACCTTCTAGGTACCAAGAATGCCAGCATGGCCTGCATCTCACCAGCAATACTGCACCTTGTAAGAAGTGGTTTACCTCCAAACGGTACTGAACTTATTCTTTGCACTTACACCCATTTTTGCTTTCTGATATGTGCTGTGAGGAGAACATAAAGCTATTTCCTATTTACTGTTACATTTTCTTTCTGGTTCAATTTAATGCAGGTGTGGCAAATTATAAATATAAAATTAATGAATGAATTATGGTGACAATGAAGACTGTTTTTCTTTTCTTTCCCTCCTCCTCTTCCCCCTCTTCTTTCTCCTCCTTCAAATTCTCTTCCGCCACCTTCTTCTCCTGGTTCTCTTCCTCCTTTTCCTCCTCCTTTTCCTCCTCCTTTTCCTCCTCCTTTTCCTCCTCCTCCTCATCTTTCTCTCCTTTTTCTTCCTCCTTCTCCAATATCTCTTCTGCCACCTTCTCCAGTTCTCTTCCCCCTTCTCCTTCTCCTCTGCATCTTCCTCTCCTTCTCTTCCTCCTTCCTCTCTTCTTCCTCCTTCCTCCCTCCCTCTTTCTTCCTCTCTCCATCCTTCTCCTCCTTCTTCCTCTCTTCTTCTTTTCCTCCTTTTTCCTCTCTTCTTTCTTCTCCTCCTTCCTCTCTTCCTCTTTCCCTTCCTTCTTCCTCTCTCCCTCCTCTTCCTTCTATCCTTCCTCCTTCTTTTTCTTCCTTTCTTCCTCCATCTTCTCTTTCTCCTTCTTTTCCTCCTTCCTTACCTTCTTCCCCCTTCCTCCTTCTCCTCTTCCTCTCTTCCTCTTTTCCTTCCTTCTTCTTCTCTTTTTCCTTCTTTTCCTCCTTCCCCTTTCTTCATCTCTTCCTCCTCCTCCTTCTCAGTCTCTTCCTCCTTCTTTTCCTCCTTCTCTACCTTCTTCCTCTCTTCCTCCTTCTCTTACTTCTTCCTTCTCCTTCTTCCTCTCTTCCTGTTTCCTCTTCCTTCCTTTCTTCCTTCTTCTCCTCCCCTTCTCTTCCTCTTTCTCTTTCCCCTCCTTCTCCTCCTCTTCCTCATTAGTTAATTTACTTAACATGCATATGTGCCATGCCTACATGTGTATATGAGCACACAGAGGTCAGAGTTTGACCTTGAGTGCCTTCCTGGCTTGCCTTCCCTGTGGTTTATTGAGGCAGGGTCTCAGAAGAAGAATGGCCTGTGCTTTTTCTTAGGTATCAGACCTGTGACGCAGAATGAAAGTGTCAATGAGGAAAGGATGGAACAATTTTCTCAATATTTATGACTGTGTGAGAATGAAAAGTTGGTTAACCACACTGACCTGGTTAACTAATAACTAGTCATAAACTGACCTGATTTCTCCTGGCTTAAAAGACTTTGGCCATATGTACATCCTTAAGGTAAAAAGGCAAACTATCATCTCCTTAAAGGAATTATCTTCACCAGCTGTCTGTCCAGGACTCCCTTTCTTACCTCCTCCAGGTACCACATCTCTTTCAAATATGCATAACTTATACCCAAACTGTTTCTCCAGGACCCTGGGTAACGTCTCCACAGCAAAAGTGTACTCTTCTTTATTCTCAGGATGACACTCTTTCAGGTAAGACACAAAGGCATCATATGTTTTACCATCTAGGAGACAAGGTGGACTCTTTTATTTTGTGATTATGAGAAAAAAAATTAAGTAAAAGCCGGTGTGAAAGTTATATAGAGAATAGAATTATTCGTTATCAAATTTCAGATTCATACGAAGCAACCAGTGATCTTCTTAAAGCTTTAAGACTTCCACCATGTGGGAGGGAGTGAGAGAGAGAGAGAAAGAGAGAGAGAGAGAGAGAGAGAGAGAGAGAGAGAGAGAGAGGACTAATAATCATGATATTAAAGCATATATACACAGCTCAGAAGACCTTCATTCCAGGATTGGGAAGTAAGTTACACCTTCACTCATTAACTTCAGTCAACTCTACCACACCAGTACTGGGGATTTCACTTTCTAAAAGCCTTTAAAACATAATGTCAAGGCAAAGTAAAATATAATATATCAAACTGAGACTGTACCCCAGAGCATGGAAGAAATAATAAGGGTTCTTGGAAGAATACACTAGCAACAATGAAAAAAGAGGCCATCGATTTAGAGAGCATTGAGAAGCATATGGGACACATGAAATTGTAACTATAGTCTAACACACACACACACACACACACACACACACACACACACACACCCCTAGGGTATCAAATGTCAAAAGGAAAACCTATGGTCCTCTGAAAGCTTGCCAGTGATCCTATCTAGTTCTTGATAATGGAGCAGTATTTTGACATGTGGGAGAACAGTGGAGAAGAAAACAGGCCACCTAACTAACAAAGACAATTCATTCTCTCCACCGGATGAGTGAATGCATACGTGATTCTCCTTTTTGGTTTCATGCAGTCTATGGAAGAGGCACATCCAACTTGACAGGACTAAAAGGAAACAAGTTCACAGATGAAAAAAATCCTGCAACACGGATGAAGATGAACAAGGTAGTTTGACCAGCGAAAGAGGAGGGACCTCAGTGGTCACATTTCCCAACAAGGGAAGTGTGAGTGATATCCTCCATTATGTAAGTGCTGCAGATCGGGCAGCAGAGTGACGGTAGTCTGATGTTTATCTTTATCACACAAAAACTTAGTAGATGGCTAAGGAGCTAGATCTTCACCGACTGAATTGAAAGGTAAACATAGTTGGGTCTCTTATTAAAGTAAGATGGGATGGAACAACTCTGGGTTTATTCTTTTATAGACCATGCTGTCTAGACCCAATGGCCCAGCTCTATTTCTTCACAATCAAGTTCACAAATCAATGCTTTCTCTGTCTGGCAAAAGTTTGCTCAGTTCTCACAGTATTCTGTTCCAACAATGTGTTAGGACCAATTGCTGATCTAAAGAAACTGGTTTAGCAGAATTGCACGTGTAAGAAAATTTTGATAAAGATTACAGAATCATGGGTGATCATAAAACTAGTTGGTATTGTAACCAGTAACCACTGCCTCTGGGTGATGCCTTTAGTTGGCTGTGAACTATAGCTACTGTTCAGGCAACAAGGAATTAAGGTTTTGTAAATGTCTTTTATCAAGTCAGTGACAAAAACAGGCACCAGCAGGTAAATAAGTAAAGGATAATATGTTCCTCACAATCAAAATATAACTGACCATGGGAAACAAGGAAATTACTTGACTTCAAGTTTCCTATTTCAAGTAATTATGTTATGATATAAGTCAGCTAATTTTCATCACAATTTATTTTTAAATGTGGATAGTTAGATGCTTGGTGGAAAAACCTGACTTCCTGGTGATAAATATGTTTGATCTCTAATTAATAATCCTATCACTATATAAGTGGTCATTTAGGATACTAATGAGTTAGCAGAACTATTGTTTCTCAACTATATGCATCAATTGACTGTGTTTTAGTAGTCTTCGGCCTCTTGGTTCTTTTCATGTTCTGTCAAAACACAAAGCATAGTGTTGGCTACAAAGTTTTCTTTCCTAGACATGTCTTCATTTCTGCCCTTGCTACAGACTGCACCTGGCCATGGAATTTACTTTGACTGAAGGCACTTAGAGCATGTTCCCGAGTGTTTCTGTGCATTCTATATTAACTGTGATATGTATGCCTTGAAAGAAAAATGACTGGGGCGAGAAAGATGCCTGAGTGAGTGTGAGTTCTTGTCGCTTTGCGGAAAACCTGGGTTCAATTCCCAGCATCCACGTGGTGACTGAGAAGCATCAGCGGCTGCAGTTCCAATTGGATGCTCTCTTCTCCCTTCTGCAGGCTCTTGCACACATGTGGTGCACAGACACACACTCGGGCACACACATATAAAATAAAATCAATGAGTTTAGATAATTTTTAGAAAATTTAAACAAAAACAAAAAAATCAAAACAAGGATGTTTAAATTGGGTCAAACAAAATTAACAAAAATATTATGTAAACTTGAGAGAAAGGTTATTTAATGCCCATTTAAACACAAAGATTATTATTTCTGAGCAGAAACCATGGAGAAAAAGCCATATACAGACTTTTTACTTCACCGTCTCATATCTTTTCAAAGGAAGATCACATACATACAGGCTGAGCGTCATAGTCACCGAGCCTACTAGCTGTTAATACTAAACGTTGTAAACATAAAAAATGATATGCAATTCTATTATACTATAGTAAAAATAAAATAAGTTTTTAAAAGCTCAGAGAAGTGTGTTCAAGAATCACTTCATATCATGCGGTTAAGGGATCCTTTGTCCTTATTACCCCAAAACCAGGTACCAAAAAAATTAAAAAGTCAAGATATATTGGGTCTCCCACATAGCCCACCACAAAAAGCAAAGATTGAAGACAACATGGGGTATTTACCTTTCTCAATAGATATCCTAAAGGAACCTCACCTAAGATATAAATAGTGTCTAGAAAAGATGAAAAAAAACAAAAGAAAACAAAACCAAAAGCCAGAAAGCCCAGTGCAAAAAGGGCCAAGAGTGCATATGTTGAAAAAGAAGATACACACACAAAAATCAAATATATGAAAGGTTGCTTGTTTTTTAAACATCATAAAATGAAATACAAATTAAATCTACTCAGTCTCAAATTCTCATCTATTAAACGGACTGGAATTCAAGAGCATGTGGGTGAGGGTATGAGGAAAGTCAATGCCATCCTTGTCGGTCAAACGTGAAACTTTCAGGAAGGAAGGCAATGGGGTAACACCTGTCAAAGCTCCAGGGGCATTACTGAGAGCATCCCTGTGGCAATACAGCATGAGCAGAAAGCAATGAAGGGATGACTTTATTCAGCACAACATCTCTATAATAGCAAAAGTGGCAAGAGCACAAACACCTACCCATCTCAAGGAGAGGACATAAAGAGTTTACATAGAAGCAAGTTACTGACGACCACCGGGTTTAAGAGCACATACCTGTAACCCCAGTACTTGGGAGATGGAGGCAAGATGATACTTAGCCATGGGGAGGCCAGCCTGGGCAACATGAAACTCTATCTCAAAGACAGGCAGACAACCAAGCAGGCAGGCAGACAGACAGACAGACAGACAGACCAAAAGACAGACAGTCCAACCGACCAACAGACAAACAGGCAGAACAACTGACCAACACACACATACACATGCATGAATGCATGGAGAGAGACAGACAGACAGACAGACAGACAGACAGACAGACAGACAGACATGCAAGCAGGGCCTGAGCAACCCTAAAAGATGAGGGATTCCTTCAATAACATGAACAGATACATAAGAAACGATAAAGCAAAAACTGAAATTAGTAAAGTAGGGTAACTAAACCAATAATTGTTTTTTTAAAGGCAGCATGAAGTAAGAATCCACGTTAATAACTCACTGGATATAACAGCAGGTGGGGACATGGTGGGAATCAGAGACTGGACAAGACAGGGGAGGTCTCCTGCTATATATTTACAAATTTTCAATTTGACCTCTGTGAAGTATTTTTTTTTCTATTAAACGTGTGTGTGCATACACACACACACCACAGGATTAGGTTAATTTTTCAGAGCATAATAATCTTGAAATGTGAAGGTTTTCAATCACTTTTAAAAACATCGAGAAGCATAAGACATTAGACATGATAGCGGATGGGTCTAGGAGACTGAAACAGAGATCTCTGTTTCTCCCCCACATTCCTCCAGGTACATTCCCCAGTTCAAATGATGCAAAGGATGAAAGAAAATACAATAAAAACAAATTTTATTGGGTATAAAATGGTCTTCTTGAGTGTGTAGTGGTGTGTGTGTGTGTGTGTGTGTGTGTGTGTGTGTTTGTGTGTGTGTGTGAATGTGCTCGGACTGACAGCACGAAACATGTAAGGAGACAGTTCACAGACATGAAACATCAGGAGAAACACATCTGTTTTCTCACAAACAAGTACAGGGTTGCATGTCGCCCGTTTCAGTATAACCCACACAGAGTAACCCCTGACTCCAGGATCACAGACCATTAGCGGGATCATCCAAATAAAAGGAAGACTGGTGTTTCATTTGCTGGGTGCAGGCACAAAAACATGACTAAGGTGCCCCCGTCACAGCAGTATATTACCTGTTAGAGTCTCGTCTCTTTCCGCTATGCGTCTGTAGAACAGAACCAAGTCAACTTTATAAATGATACACAAAATCACCACACACACTACTGCCACAGAGGAGAGAACAACCACAGTTACTCCTCTCGAAAAGACATGGCCTGGGATATCAGGTGTTTCTGCAGAAAAACGAGAGAGAGAAAGGGAAATCGTGAATCAAAGGCATGTGGCCAGCATTTTAGAGTTCTGGCGGTCAGTTCTTTCCCTTCACAGGCAGCAGGTGTCTGTCTCCCCACGTGCTTCCATACTCCCTCTAACTCCCCACACTCCTGCTGGAGTCTACAGTGGGAAATCTTTTTACTCCAACTTGTAAGGTGCCCAAGGATATCCAATATACTCTTAGGTAATATACTCTTCAAAACAAACAGTCATGTCTCCCTGATCGAGTCAGTTTGTATTCACCATAGATAAACACAAAAGAGCCAAGAGGGGTATAAAAAATAGTAACAATTCTTAGCAGCCATCCAAGAAAGTGCCGATGACTGAACAGTGACAAGACCTGGGGAGGCGGTCAGGAGAGATCATTCAGTACTTGGCGCTGAGGTCCAGGGTTTGGTTCTCAGCATCTACTTAGAGGCTCATAACCATCTGCAACTCCAGTTCCAGAGGAAATCTGACTGCCTCTTCTAGCTTATGTGAATACCAGGCTCATATGTTGTATACATGATTACTGCCCATACCCAGAAAACTATAAAAGCCCTTTGGCCCTGTATTTTTATTTAGCTGAGGTTAAATGTTAATAACATTTTACTTCCTCATTTGACTAACAACCTTTCATTGATTCACAGTATATTTGCCTTTATAATGATTATAATAATAATAATAATAATAATCTTTTCAGTAAAATCAGTCATTCCATTAAGTAAACAATTATGTATATTTAAAAAGCAAACTCTTAGAGGTCATACTCTGGATTTCCTATATTTTTGAGAAAGATCTGTGGATTCCTGATGCTTCAGAGACAGGCAGATCCTATTCCCGGGGGAGACATACATGAACTGAGAGGAGCAAGGAGAGGCAGAAGCTCTGAGGAGCTCTGCGAGAGGTGATGAGCTGGTACTGTGCAGTGTCCAGGAAACACAAGGAGCATCAGGTAACAGAAGAAGCAGGTTAGTGTGTTTCTGCTTCACACTTAAGCAGATCACACAACTGCTGCTCACGTGACAAGAAAGGCTGCTGAGGGAGCTCCCCGTGGGGGTGAAACACGTGAATCTTGACCTATAAGCTGTGGCTTTTGTCACCTTGCTCGCTGTGTAACCTGGGATGAAAGCTTGATGTTGGGACTGTCTGAAATCACAGTGAGAGCCAGCACAGAGCCTCTCGTACCTTTTCTCACCAAGACGAAGCTCTTGGTGTCTGTGGCTTCTTCGTTGGCCACAGTGCAATTATATAAAACATTGAGATAGTTTTCAGTAATTTTCTGAATTCTCAGTATTATTGAAGCATGCAGTTTGACTTCAGAAGTCCTGTAATGGAAGAAGATAATTTATCAACAGGCTTCGTTTGTGAGCCATAAGTCTACCCAGGGGACGGGAATTTATATATTTAAAATTTTGAAAGGAAGCATCAGCCATGTTTCTGTTTCTGTTGTGAATTAAAATTAGTTTTCCCATTCCTCCAAGGAGCAACAGAATTCACAGCATGCTACACTTCTCCTCCTTTGTTTTTCTATTTCTCCCTCCTAAGGACTTGGAATTCATTCCACACCACCACCCCTACTAACTGTGGCCAGCCAGCTCTGCAGTCTGCATCCTTCATTGCTATAGAGTCTTGGAAGAAAAGATGCAGTTTAGCTTACAGTCCAAAGGCAAGCTCTAGCAGAGCCCCTGGGCTACATTGTATCCTGGCAGTAGCACCTGCAGACATATAAATGGTCTTTCTCTTCCATGCTTTAAAGTCATCAGAATTCAATCACAGGGACTCTACTCTTGTGGAGGTTTGAATAAGAATAGTCCCAATAGGTTTATAGATTTGAATAACTGGTCACCAGGGAGTGGCACTATTTGAATGGATTAAGAGGTATAGCCTTGTGGGAGCAAATATGTCATTGGAGGTGGGCTTTTAGGTTTCAAACAGTCCTTTCCAAGCGCAGAGTAGCTCTTCCAGTTGCTCAGCGTTCTCTCTCTCTCTCTCTCTCTCTCTCTCTCTCTCTCTCTCTCTCTCTCCAGTACCACTTCTCCCTGTATCTCTCATATCCCCTGCCAAGAAGATAATGGACTAACCTTTGATATTGTAAGCACGCCCCAATTAAATGCCTTTTTTATTGGATATTTTCTTTAGTTACATTTCAAACGTTACCTACCCCCTTTCCCAGTTCTCCTCCCTCCAACCCTCTTATCCCATCCTCCCTCTCCCTACTTCTATGAGGGTGCTCCCCTACTCATCCACCCACTCCCATCTCCCCATTCTGGCATTCCACTACACTGGGGCATAGAGCCTTCACAGGACCAAAGGCCTCTCCTCCCATTGATGCCTGACAAGACCATCCTTTGCTACATATGCTGCTGGAGCCATGGGTCCCTCCATGTGTACTCTTTGGTTGATGGCTTAGTCCCTGGGAGCTCTGAGGATGGGGTCTGGTTAGTTCATATTGTTGTTCTTCCTATGGGGCTGCAAATCCCTTCAGCTCCTTCAGTCCTTTCTCTAACTCCTCCACTGGGGACCCTGTGTTCATTCCAACAGTTGAGTGTGAGCATCCACTTCTGTATTGGTCATGCTCTGGCAGAACCTCTCAGAAGACAGCTATATCAGATTCCTGTCAGCAAGCACTTCTTGGCATCCACAATAGTGCCTGGGTTGGTGACTATGTTCATAGCAGCCTTATTTATAATAGCCAGAAGCTGGAAAAAACTCTGATGTCCTTCAACAGAAGAATGGATATAGAAAATGTGGTACATTTACACAATGGAGTACTACTCAGCTATTAAAAACAATTACTTCATGAAATTTACAGGCAAACGGATGGAACTAGAAAATCTCATCCTGAATGAGGTAACCCAGTCACAAAAGAACATACATGGTATGTACTCATTGATAAGTGGAAGGATATTAGCCCAAAATCTCAGAATACCCAAAATACAATTCAGAGACCACATGAAGCTCAAGAAGAAGGAAGACCAAAGTATGGATGCTTTAGTCCTTCTTCAAAGGGGGAACAAAATACTCATGGGAGGAAATATGGAGACAAAGTGTGGAGTAAATGCCTTAAAGAAAAAAATGAATGAGTTGGTCATGATGTCTCTTCACAGCAACAGAACCCTGACCAAGACAATTACCCAATCCTGCCAAACCATATTTCAAAGGTTTCATCCTCTTAAGGACAGAGTGGGTTTATTCTTCCATTCTCTATACATGCAAAAGACATTGGAAGTCAGACTCCTGTAAGAGCGCAAGAGATGAAAAATCACACCAAAGCTGCATCAACTGGATATTCTCCGTGATTAAGAGAATGGAGTTTGACATGGAGATGGAAGCTCACAGTCAGCTATTAGATGGAACACAGGGTTGCCAAGGGAGGAGCTAGAGAAAGTACCCAAGGAGCTGAAGGGGTCTTCAACCCTATAGGTGGAAGAATAACATGAACTAACTAGTACCCCCAGAGCTCATGTCTCTAGCTGCATATATAGAAGAGGATGGCCTAGTTGGCCATCATTGGGAAGAGAGACCCCTTGGTCATGCAGACTTTATATGTCCCAGTACAGGGGAACGCCAGGGCCAAGATGTGGGAGCGGGTGGGTAGGGGAGCAGGGCCGGGAGGGGGGAGGGTATAGGGAACTTTCTGGATAACACTTGAAATGTAAATGAAGAAATTATCTAATAAAAGTTGAAAAAAAAAAGAATGGAGTTTGAGTACGTATGCCATTTTTACTTTCGTGGCACATTAATTAAAATAAAGCACTTAATATAGTTCTCAAAATCCAAGAAACTATGGCATCCTTCGATTGCTCTCTTATGAAGAGCTTAGTGACTTCACCCCAAGACTCTGACTAACTGGTACTATTATAAAATGATGCTAAAGATACTTACTAACATTCTCAAGAAACTTTTTTCTTCAAGCTTAGATATGTACAGAAAATGTCTGCATGATCGATGAGTAACACTGGAATATGGTAATGATGATGATAAGCAAATTATAATTACAGTTAAAGCTAACATAAACAACCCATCAGCCACCCAGGAGCCCAATCTCTCTTCTGCTGTGTGCATGTGTGAGTTTTACAGCACGCACCATGGCATCTCTTTCATGTCATGTGTACATACCACGTTGCTGTCTCCTTCGTGCCTTCTTGCACATTAGGGTCTGAGCTGTCCTCCTTCCTGATGCTCCAATAAAACAGATCGTCTTTATTCAGTAAAGCACTGCAGTTCAGCTCCACATCCTTTCCTAGATAGAAATTGACAGTCTCGGTTTTGAATTTAGAAACTCCGTAGAAGTTTCAAATACAGTCAGTGTGAGCTAAATGAGTGTTAAATAGAAACACATTCAGAAAAAGAAATTGAAGAAGTGCTTCATTTTAAACCAAGCCAATGTCTCTCTTAAACTACCAGAAAAACAAGATAGGTATACCATACAAAACCATTACCTAACACACACATGTCTTGACCCTGGGATACCATGTTCAGTCCTCTGCTGAGATGTTACACAGGAAGGCATGCCTGGTACATAGTATGCATAGTGTGCATGTGTGCATGTGTACATGCGTGCATGTGTGCATGTGTGCTCAGAATAGATCACACAGTGAGGTTGTACAAGTCAGCTCCAGTGACTGCTCCTGGAAACATCTTGGCTTCTTTGTGGTTTTGATTTGGACCTTCCTGTCACTGTGCTTGTAAATTGCCACAAAGAAAGCTTGTATTTGTCACATTTCTCAAGGTCCTCACATTTACCTATATAGCCCTGTGTGGTCTCAACTCACACCTTAAGAATTGGTGTTCTAGTGGCCAAGGTCTGCAACAAGCATGAATACGTAATTCTCTCTGACCCCAACTATTTAAGTGCACGACAGATTGGATATAGCACATCTGCTCCCAGCCACCTCAGCTGAGTTCTGAGCAGACTGAGATAATTATGAGTTGCTTAGCCTGTGTGTCCGTTATTCAGTCGGTACCGTAGAGGCAATATTCCCATACTTACTAGGAAAATGTATCTTAAGTCACTTAGCTCAATATAAGGCTTAGAATATACAAATTTATTTCATTCCTTCCTGGTTCTTATGTTTGAAAGAAACTACCTAATTGTACACACAGAATCTTAAGAGCTGCCTAGACCAGCAGTTCTTAACCTGTGGATGATGACCTCTTAGGGAGTAAAGGATCCTTTCACACTGGCTGCCTATGGCCATCCTGCATGTCAGATATTTATATTATAACTGTAATAAAAATCACAGCTATGAGGTAGCAATAAATAATTTTATGGTTGGGGGTCACCACAACATGAGGAACTGTATTAAAGGGTTGCAGCATTAGGAAGGGTGAGAACCATAGCATTAAACAAATCCTGAAAGTTCAGTCAATTCATCTATGGCCAAATATTGATTTATTCCTCCAGAGTATTATCACCAAATTTTCATGTTTTGAAAAGTCAATAGAGGAAGAATAGTGGGGACTAAAACCATGGCTGAGAGCGTAGTCTACAAGCCATAGACAGCCCCACTGATACTGAACAGATGTGTCATTTAACTGGTCTAAAAGATTCAATAGTCAAACAGTAGCATGCTTTTCCTCTTTTTGTAATATTCCTCAATAAGTAGATAATGAGTCGTATCCACCAACAGTAAGCCAGATTTACTCTTGAAAACATGATAATGGCCCTATTTATAAATTCAGAAAGCACGCTTTGTACAACATACCTAGTTCTACACCAACCTTCTCACACTTTGGTCCTAAAATAGCTGGAGTTATTTTACTCTTTCCTAAAAGGAAAATAACAAACAAACAAAACCATTAGAATTGCCTGGAGTTTTTCTAGGACATCTATCTGTAAGAACATGATCATTCCATGTAACAAAGATTCCAACACTGCATTTCTTGATTATCATGATTTTATTTTCTGCAGTTTAAGTGCCCCCCCCAAAATGTTAAACAGAAGAATAACTTAAAATAACCAACTTGCAATTTTTAAACTGTGTACCATTCTCGGTTTTCCATCCCATTCCATCCAAACTAGGACATGAATCATCCCCTGGCTCGGTGCATCCTTGCATTATATACTTCCAGCCTAATCATCATGGTATCATGGTAGTTGTCTTCAAATAACCTGTGTTCTATTTCATCATGACCACAAAGCACAAACTAGTGACTTTGGCGATTTTGTTTCAGCGTATTGCTACATTTTATTATTAAGTTTTGTTGTTAATCTGTTGCTTTGCCTAATGTATAAATTGCCAAATTTTACCACAGGCATGTATGTATACAGAAACATAGCATGTATCAGTTTTGGTTCCAAATATGCTGTCAGGAGCTACACTAGGGTTGTAAGCATTATCTGCGAGTAACTGCAGTCATTGCCACATATTGGCTTGTGTCATGATTGTATGATCTCTTTATTAACACAGCTCATAATATTGAGCCTCCATTGCTCATTGGCTGTATGTTCCTATCACTGAAAGCATCATCCATCTAGAATCCTTTGAACTCAAACATTGGCTTCTGCTCCGAGAACCTGAAGCCAAAGGAACTTCTGGTCCAGGGAGACCGCTGCCAGGTACTGAGAGGACCAGATATTTAGGACACAGAAGATGGACAGACACTGGGAAGCATTTGCCTACTCTACATCGTCTCCCTCCATCTATCCTTCTCTCGCTGATGGACTTAACAAAATATATCAAGACTAGATGAGCCAGGCGAAGCACCCCTCCCAGGCACCAATCCCACTCTTGAGGATGTGAACTCTCTAGCCCTAACCATGCCCTGGGTGCCTTACCTGACTCGACCTAACCCTGCTGTACAAATCTGTAGACCCGGTGCCACTACTGTCCCTAGTGATTTCTGATCCCAACCTAAAGTATATAAGCTTCTCCTATTCGTGTCATTATTGTCAAAATGGGTTAGGTATTATGGGGTGGGTTTCTGATTAAAAAGATGAGCCCAGCCCAGGTTTCCTATCTCATACCTACCCATTTACTCTCTAGCCAAGTGTAGGTTTTCTTTTCAAGGCTGGGGAAGTGACTTGGAGGACAGGAATGGTTGGTGTGCTAGGATGAGACCTGAGTTTGAATTGCCAAAACCCATGTAACAAGCTAAGCATGACTGCATATTCCTGTACCCCAAGCATATGGGAAAAGAGACAGGCAGATCTTAGGAACTCCATGGTGAGTTAGTCCATCCATATTAGTCAGTTCTTGGTTTAGCAAGAGATGTGTCTCAAGGCAATGGCAGGTGATACAGACAGAAAGATATCTGATGTCCTGAACCACACAACACATCATAGATACACACTCACAGGTGGTCCCTTGGTCTGGAATTTTCCATAACTGCCAGCCAAATAAACTTCTATGACTTATAATTGACGTGGTCCATGGCACTCTGTGCTAGTAGAATAATATAACCAAAAGAAATTTGTAGGTGTGATTGCTTAAGGAATTTGAGGAAGGGAAATTATCTTGTATTGTCCAATCAGGCTATAAATATGTCTTCATAGGAATATCAGAAATGTCAGACTCTGGGAAATGCATATAATGATGGAAGTGGTGGGAAAGGAGGAGAGAAGAAGATGAAGAAAAAATGAAAAGACTGCCAGATATATGCTCTTAGGCCTGAGGATAAAGTATTATGTAAACAAGATAGCCTCTGGATACTGGCAAAAGGCAGAGAAATATATTTCCCCCACACTCTCCAAAACTATGAAATGCTGTAGAAACCTTGACTTCAGCCCAATGAACTTATTTAGACATGTGACCTCCAGAACTCTAGGACAAAGTGTTCATTTGTTCAGGACACTAAGTCTTGGGTGCTTTGCTGTAATAGTAACACAGAGGCAGTTATTGAAAAGCATCAGGTGACATGCAGGAGAAACATGTCAGTACAGTGGATGTGTTGGAGCAATCTGTGAGCTTGTGGGTTTGGTTAAACATGTCATCCACACTGAGTTTCTAGTTTACTGGGATGGCAGTGGAGAAGGTCATAATTAGGGTCATGGTCATACCACATATCTTCAAACAGCCAGAGGGGCTTTCATAGAGGAACGGACCATCCATGAAGCTTTCAAAAGCAAATAAAAAGCAGTCAGGAAAAGCTAAAGGCGGCAAAATGGACTTGAGGAAACATATCAAGACAGCTGCACAGTCAAATTTACCTATCAGTTCCCAAGAAGGTAATAGATGGCAGGTTCTTGGCTGTGCCATCTAAAGTATATCCTTGTGGTGTGCAGTTCAGTTAAATCACCTCTCGGGTCCCTGTCACCATAGAGTCCTAGTTCTTTTATTGTCCTCTGGGCTCAGGGCAAATTGGGCTATGTGCAAAGCTCCCCTCCAACTAGCACACGGTATCCTTGTTTTGTCAACTGCCAGCTATTCTCCCAGCATGCTCTGCCCCTTCAAGGTGCAGTGTCCTCCAAAATCCAGACCTGGCAAAGTCTTCAGCCCTTGTCTTTCAACTACACAGCACACCCTCCAGTCTCCCTGACAACCCGTTTCATATAGTTGCAGCTCTAGTGCCTAGTGCCTCTCTAGATTGGCATAAAATTTCTTAACTACAGTGTATCCCTTGCTTTGGTGAATTTGGTGTCCTTTGCCTCCCAGTACTAAGTATAGCTTACTGAATATAGCCATCGATAAAAATGCGTTTTCAGTTGGTTTTATGGGAGCTCAAGATAAAGATTTTAAACTTGAGATTTCAAGTGGTGTATTCTCAAACCCGAGGAGGCACCTGCTTCTCTCCTATGCGTTTGCTTCTTCCACAAACTTTCTCTTACCTTCAATAACTGTTATATTGACAGTCTTGGTGATGTTGTACCATTTCCCATTATGGTGGACAGAAAACACGCAGGAGTAATAACCCTCATCTCCAAACTCAGCATCCTTCAGGATCGTTGGGGTTTTGGATATTTCCTTACAATTCTGGTTTTATAAAGGCAAGTTAAAATACTTTAAGCTACTAAAGGCAGCATAGTTTTAATTGTTCACATCCCTAACGTTTAAGATCTTTAGTGATAAAGGGAAACACAACAGATGACCAGCAATCCCTCAGTATGTGTCCCAGAAACTTACCCTTGCTTGCACTAGAACAGTAAAAGCGCCCTGTTATCATTGCCACTAATGAAGAGAGGGCTCTTACCACCCCAATTACCTGGTGTTCATACACATACAAAGAGAGAGATAGACCAATAGAAACAGAGACTGAATACTAAATAACAAATTCCCTGCTTAGGTGAAGACTATCCATGAAACAAACCTCTACTGCATGACACTTTGGTTCCAGTTCTGTGTGTAAGTTAATGGGAATATGGACAGAATGACTCAGAGGACTGAATAGAGCTTGCCCACTGTGGATTCTTGACACCCTGTACCAAAAGGTATAGATGGCCCGATCCATCTTCAATCTTTCTTATTTCTTATTTCTCTCCACATGTCATAGTAACCAATAATAAAATAACAAAGCTACCATCTACAAATCAGCCCTCAATCATTCTCTGGTAGGTCCTGGCCAGTGTGGGAACTATCAGAAAAAGGAGATCTGAAAAACTTACTTTGGCCATGTGTCTCTGTTCCTCCATATTCCTAACAAGGAGAACCTAGTGCCTATAGACTTTGCCTCTTGCTGGTCACTGCTGGTGGCCTCTGTAGCTAGACCCAGGCAGTTACTCAAATGTCTTGCAAAGTGCCCATGTGTGCCACATATCTGCAAAGTGTTTCTGAGTATAAGGAGCATTTTACAAACCCAAAAAGATTTTTTTAACATATATAAAATGCTAGAGGTCTTCATTTTGGGTTCTAATCAGACCTTTCCTCATTCGGCTGCCTGTACCTCGGGAAGATCACAGACAGCTCACAGTCTAAGCATGCTTGACCTTCTGGTCAGCTGCTCAGCCACACACAGACCCAGAAACATGCATTTCCTAAATTTAAGTATTTGTGTATTTGGGGCTTTCTTTAAAAACCCAGAAACCAAGACTCCCTAATTTACATGTACTGCGAAATGTGTATATTTAACAGGAAAAGAAGGCAGGTAAACTCAAGACTGAGTCATATGTTTTGAAAACATTTCAGATAGGAAGTTCCCTGACACCTTGCATATCAAGACACGACAGAAAGAGCTACAAGCACACCCCAAGGAAACCGCCAGTGGCTGGGCTTCCACAAGTTCCACGGTTCAGCTTTTCACAGGGTCAGCAGTTCAGGCTTTCCCTTCCACAGATATGATGCAGGTCATGCACACATTCAGGAAATGTATATAATTGTGTTTCAACATCTAAACATCCCAAAATAAAATGAAACAAAGAATCTAAACCTGCACTCCCAAAACTGGTTTAATTAAATAGAAGGACAATGAAGGAAGAAGAGGAGAGAAGAAGCAGTCGCTGTGTACTGAACACCGACCACCACGCTACCCACATTGCATACATTGGCTCTTTACAATAACCATATGGAACACTTTCTCACACAGGCCAAGCCAGCCAGCCATGTGGATTTAGACCAATTGTTTTAGTGGAGGCCAAAATGCTCCACAGTCTTCATATTCTCCACATGGAATGTTATCTTTCCTATTGAGCCTTAAATGGAGATATTGGCAACATGTTACCTTATACAGCGATGTGTAGCGGATCAGCTCTCCATAGTTAGGGTCCTTACATGTTATATGCAGAGATTTCTTAACTTCAACATCTCTGCTTGTCACAAGTTTGTCAGAGAAACAGCTGTGTTTGTTTCTTTTGGTGACATTTAAGGTCCAATTTCGACGATCATTTCTAATAAACAAAGATACAGAGGGATTTTATAACAAGGGAAAAGATTGTATAACTACTTCCAATATTCTGATTTACCCTAATTTCTATATGGAGAGATTTAATCATTAATGTGTAAGTTTTTCTCTACTAGCCCTCAGTTCAGAGCAGAAAATTTACAACTGTCATGGGGTGAAAGATTGCACTCCAGTACAGTCTTTAAACAAACACACACACACACACACACTCACACACACACTCACGTGTATACCATCACAACACCATGTGCATACCACATACATGTCACACATACATACCAAATAGACTACACACAGGCAGCCATTTGGCATGAGCTGAAAAGAATTAATGTTTTAAGCTTTATCATCAGTGCTGGACAAATTCAGAGGTTTACAGACCAGGATAGGAAGATGGTCTTCGTTTCAAGAGCTCTATGAGCAGCTGCCAACCTTGTCTTCTGATGGTGTGTGCATCTACACTGTGTGTTCTCTTTCTCAAGGCATGCTGTTCTGGGGACTTTTCCTTACTATTGAATAAGCTGGAGCCTGGCGCAGCCCTTGCACAGCTGAGCCAGAGTGAGCTTCAGTAACTCTTCGGGTTGTGACTACTCTTCTCGGAAACCAGCCGTCCTGAAGGTGGAGCTAAATGGCATGTTTTTAAACAACAGCATTTTAAAAAGTGAAAACATTTTCAATTGTATGCTTGCTTACACCATGCATGTGACATATGGGTCCACATCCCAAAGGTAACATATATATTGTTAAATTTTCCTGTGATCTGGGAAATATGTGTACACCTGGCTTTTCCCAGGTTCTCTTTATATCTACAATGAGATGGACAGGAGAGAGCAAGTGGTCTATTGCTCAAAGACTCCCAGATATTTTACAGTGTGTATATGAAAGGGAGATTGACCATTTCCCTAATGTTCATGTGAGTAACTAAACAACTTTCCCAAGGTCACACAAGTGTGTGTGTGTGTGTGTGTGTGTGTGTTATATTGGGTGGGACCAGGAGTAAAGGTACATTGGTTTGCCCCTAAGAGACAGGAGTGGTTAGCATTATACTATATTTTCATACTCCCTGAAGCCTTTTTCTTTATCTTGTGGTTCAACATAGAGGGGATCTGCCAGGTTTAGGGAGGGTAACAGACTGTCATGCACTAAAAAGTGGTGACTGAGTGGCCATGCATAGCAGAGTTACTTGGCCTTGAAAAGAGCTCAGATTTCCATTGGCAGCATCTTCTTCTTAAAACCCCTCTTATCATAGCACTTTGGTTTCCACCTCTGCAATTCTCAGTTCCTAACATTGAGCAAATCTTAACAGAGTGCTTGCCGTGTGTGGGAGCCCCTTAGGAATGCTAAACTAGGCCTCACTCTGCACTCCCTGTCAGAGAGCAAACTCAAAGGCTAGCAGAAAATTGAGAACAAAAAACTCAAAATCTAAGACAACACCCCCCCCCACTTCCCTGTCTCCCCATGGCCTTGAATCAATGCCACACTGATTATAATGGCCCCTCTGGCTGGGTGCTGCTCAGGTTTAAGAAGCCCAGCTTAATGGCTGATTTCTCTGTTGTAGAGCGCTTGCCTAACACAAACATAATCTTGGTTTCCATCAGCAGCAACCTAAAGCAAGGTGGAAGAAAACATGAGAAAGAGAGAGAGAGAGAGAGAGAGAGAGAGAGATCAGGAAGGAAAGAGAAAGAAAGAAGGGAGAGGGGGAGGGAGGGAAGAAAGGAAGAATGAAAACAAAAAGACCTATTTCTTCTCGCTGGCTCCAATAAAAGCTTTTTGGGCACCATTTCTTCACCTCCACAAGAGAAAACTCTCTTCTGTGTGACTTTCCTTCTTAGCTGGTTTTCTTTCCTTTTCAAAAGATGTTATGTTTTAAGATTCTGTGTGCATGCAAGTGTGTGTATGTACATAGGTATGCATGTAAGTCTCAGTGCTGTATACCAGAAGAGACCCTGGTGCCTAGAGCTGGGTTACAGGTGTTTAGGAGCCACCCTACATGGGTGCCGCAAACTGAACTCAGGTCTCCTGCAAGAGAAGCACATTTTCTTAACCAGGAAGCTCTCTCTCCTGCCTCTGATGCTCTCAAAAATGCTGGCCCATCTGCTCAGCACTGACTTCCTCCTTAAAATGTGATACAGGCATTGGGTTCTTCTTCTGTTTGAACTAAAGATGTTCAAAGCACCCTCTTCCATGTGGAAGCTCCACTGCACTCGAAGCCATTGTCAAAGCTTCATCCATCATCCATCCTCCATCGGGCTGTGATCTTTCACTCACCACCTTCCCACACACTTCAGGGGCTGTTGGAAATCCTCTGAGCCACTTTATGCTCCTGCCTCCCCGAGTATCCACACTTCTTGCTCGTTCCCCCCTCATCCCAATGGTCCCACGCTTGCTTCCTAATACAGGCAGTGTTATCTGCCCTCCAGATCAGAAAAGTAGATAGCAAACACCCTGTCTCCGTCATCTCTCCAGGATGACCGTACATGCCTCTTCGCCTCGCAGAATGCCCATGTCGTTAAGTCCTGTGCATGCAACTATGTCAGTGAGGACGGGGGCCGTTTCTCATCCCCATTCATTTCTAACTCGCTCTAGAAAGATCCAGTTGCAACATATGTATTGTAATTCTCCCCCTTAAAATATCACATATACTGTTTTAAAAACCAAGTTCTACCACATATTTCTGACGCTCAGAAGTTTCTGTGTCTAGTAAACAACTATGACCTCATTTTGTGAAAAACCACAGGAGCGAAAAAGAGGCTTTGCTGTGAAATCTCACTTCTCTTTCTCTAAAATGTGCTGATAAGGATCAGGGCTCACTCTAGAATAAAGACAGATTTCTAAAAGAAATCTGCTACATCTCACAACACAGTGACATACCACCCAGCTAACCCTGAGAGACCGACGTTTTATAGGTCAATGTCAAGTCTTTATAAAGAATGTTTACCTACACGTGTGCATGAGCCTAAGTGTGCATACATATGTATGTGCATGCTCTCTCTCTCTCTCTCTCTCTCTCTCTCTCTCTCTCTCTCTCTCTCTCCCTCCCTTCCTCCCTCTGTCTCTCCCTCCCTCCCTCTCTCCTTCTCCCTCTGACTTTGGCTATTAGCTTGTGGCTGGGTAGCAACTATATCTTTTCCCCAGTAACTTTGCCTCTTGTTTCCCAGAAACCTCCAAAATCTAGACTAGGGTGTGTTCTCCTAAACTCTCTCCTTTCTCTGAAACCTGAACAGGACATGTGGGAAGGAGCCCCTGTTGCTCTTGCCTCAGATGCCATATCATCTGAAGTCCTCACTACCAAACCCACCTGAATTTCCTCTCTACTTATCATTAACAAGAGTCCTCTCAAAGAAAATCTCATTAATCATTTATTCAAAAATCACTCTCTCTCTCTCTCTCTCTCTCTCTCTCTCTCT
>LR749561.1:277112-428457 GCA_902729485.2 Mus minutoides | reverse complement strand
AATATGTTAAAACAAATTGGATCACTCACCCAACTTGATAAATGTACGTTCCCTCATCCTCCATCTCAACTGGCCAGAATTCCAAGGTGTGATCATGAGAAGTGACTCTGGGCGAGCTTCTGGTGTTCAGCTCTCTATACTCATGTGAAGCATTGCCTTTGAGCCATCTCATGGTGACTGTTTCATTCCTGTGCATGGGTGCAGATATGCCACATGGCTTCAGATAAAAAGGTTCTCCCTCTACCACATGAATTTGCGATCGGTGAATGCAACTTTCTACAGCAGATTGAAAGAGGAAAGGGAGATAAAACAGGACAGGGGTGATTTTTCACTGATCCCCCTCCATGAGTACAAAAAGTCAGTAAGAACGCTACGAGAAATCTCAGCATCAGACTCCTGTGCTGTCTCTGTCTTAAGAGAAGACATACGGGAGATAAGACATTTTCAGAACCAAGATGAAGATAAAGCTGACGGTTTCCTCTAGACAGAAAGTTGAAGAGCTTAGCCAACCCTCGCTCGAAGGCTTTGAGGCCACATCTTCAGAGTATGACACTTTATAACTTACTGTTAAGAAAAGGCATAAAAGTCATAGGGTCATCATATTCCCTCGAAATGTCAGCACCATGGAATCTCCATGGGAAAGACAAGAAACCTGGGTATACATCTTCATCTCAGTCATAGCAGGTCTCATGTCCCTTGTGTCTGTCTACTCCATCTGGGGAGGTTAGGGAGAGTTAAAGGAGTTCTTGGGTAGCTAAATCCTCGTGGTGGCGTGTTTCCACATAACTGACCGAGAACTGATGAATACAGACCGTCCTTTCTCATCCCATCTTCCTGTTTCTTTGCTCAGATTCTTTAGCTTTGGAAATGTATCTTTTTTTTTTTTCATCTCCAAAGAGTGGCCCTCTATTCTAAATTAGAGTTGTTGAACAGTTCTCAAAGCCGCTCCACTGGATCTAGAATGCCCTTAATCCTCATTTAGAAAAATCAGTCTGTTAAGTACATACAGTGTTTCCTTAAGACCGTACACAAAATGTTGTCTCTGTTGCTAGGGTCTATTGTTCAGAGCAACATTCGGGAGGGCGTTAACTTAAATGTTAACCACAGCAGAAGAAGGAAGCGGCTCAAATGTCAGATCTACTTCAAAGTTCAAGAATGACACTGAGTGTCAGTCTCTTGCTGGTGCTTGTAACATAATCTCTATTCTCTATCTCAAGATCCCAACATACTCATTCCTTGACACTCAGAACAAGAGTCTTTAGCACTTCAATAACTTTCCCCGGTGCCTTAGAGACTCAGGGTTACCGCTTATATAGTTTATATGCTCTCTTGTGTCTGGATCCCACCACACATAAAGCCTATAATGTCCATTCTTTTTCCTACATGCAGCGTGAGCTCCTGCCTTATTATTACGCAGGGCTCAGCCATACCATGATTAGACTATTCACTGTATATGTATTGAGGACTTAGATTATTGTAAAAGAATCTATTGGACAGTTGAAGGTATCCTAGGTTCCAAGTGTTGATTCATTTAAGAAACAAACCTGCTACAAACATAAGTACTTATACTTTGGTTGATGAATGCATGAGTTCCTCTTTGGAGATTGCCTCCATTAAAAAAAAATAGTGGGCAGTAGGAACTTAGGAATGTATAATTAAATTATGAGGAACCTCACGTCTTAAAATACCATTTCTTACATTTAGCATTACAGCCTCACTTTGTTGATTGATATGATGCTCTTATGTTATATAAATGAACAGAGGCCAAGGTGCATGGACTGGGTGAGCAGTCAGT
This sequence comes from Mus minutoides, assembly GCA_902729485.2. Lineage (NCBI taxonomy): Eukaryota > Metazoa > Chordata > Mammalia > Rodentia > Muridae > Mus > Mus minutoides. Next base: position 426,662 of record LR749561.1, on the reverse strand, counting down.
CCTGTTCTTCCATGGACAATGTCAGTGGTTTAAGTTGTTCTTTGCAGACAACTGTGAGAGGCAGTGCTAATAAGTTAAATGAATTCCACATATAAAATATTGATACATATGGCTATAATTCCTATCTATGAAAAGCATTCCTTAAGCCGCCAAAGGAACAGGGAGCTTGAACCTGAGCCCCAGACCTAACAGGATGTAGACCTGATTTTGTTCCAACATTGTGTTTCATGGTAGTCATGAATAGGTAATAGATGTTTGTCTATTAAGCATGGAACATGTGGCACACATCTGGTACTTGGCACTCTTGCTCAGTAGTCCCTAACAAATCATTTCATACCAAGAAGAATGAACAGTCTTTAGGATCTGGGTGTCACTGCATTGTGTGGCACATTCCAACAATGCATGCGTCTATTCATAAGCATACCTCCAGACTGGATATGTCTGATATAAAAGCAATCATAGCTAATCCCTGTTTTCCTGTCTCAATAATTCTCAAAGTAAAGGATATGGTCCCAAGTGCTCCCTTTTGGGTATCACATCCTGAAGTAAGTTAATTGGCTTGCTCCCTTTCTTCTGCAAGTTCTATGCCAAAGTTTCTTAGTCATGGGACTTCTTGCCAAAGAACAGGACCTTCCAATCCTTCTCCACTTGGAGAAGATCCCCAAACCACCACAGCTCATGAGTTAAAAGTTCTGTCTGATGTCTTCTGACACTCCCTTTAACATCAAGTCCAGCCTTTCTCTTTCTTATTTTTTCTAGCACTGGGTGATTTTTAAGAGTTGGAAAGTATTTTCTGTTTACTTCCATTTGAATATTCCTTTTTAAATGAAGGGATTCTTGCTATCCTCTCAGAAAACAGAAGCTATATAAAATTGTCTAAAACCAGTAAAGAAGACAATTGTTTTCTTCCGCTATTTCAAAAGGCAATCAGGAGTAGTTGAGAGATGCCCTTTTCTTCTAAAGCGTAATTCAGTGTGAAGTCCCTGTCTCTACACAGTGATCTGAGGGAACATCTTTATCTGCTCTGTTCCCAGCTCTCTTCCCTTCCCTACCCCAGGAATAGCAAGTATTTCTCAGAGTTGTAAAGTAAAATTTGAAGTTACTAAATGTTAAATAAATTAGGCAACTTCAGTAACTGCATCAGCTATAAGAACATATCTCCATAATTTCCCTCTAGCTCTCTAACATAGTTTGTTTGTGAATGTTTATAAACCACTTACTTGAGGCACTTTTAACAATGAGAATGCAGAGTGTCAAGATTAATTCTTCATGATGCATGTTTAGGCTTCTGCTTTGAATGTATCTCTAGAGAAAGAGTAATAAGGTTAAGCTTATGCCCTCAAACAACCAACTCCATCTTACAACAGATGTTTAAACACTCTTCCGGCACATAGACAAAAATACTCCAGTAATATCACATATCTTCTAAAATAATCCAGTGCACCAAACTTTTAGTCACAAAGAACTAATAAATTTCAAGGCAATGAATTTTAGCTCCCACAAAACATAATTATTTAACAATTTTCTTTAGCAAATGAGGACTGATATCTTTTAACCTGATGCACTAAACTTTGCCTTCAGGGTCCAAGCTAAATGCTAGAAAAAAAAATACATGATTCTACAGATTAAACAACCCATGGTCTATTGAGGTGTGAATGGCAGTTCCACCTGTACAGAAGTGTGTGTGTGTGTGTGTGTATGTGTGTGTGTGTGTGTGTGTGTGTGTGTGTGTGTGTAGATGCATGTGTGTTCTGTGTAGGTGTATTGTGTGTGTTCTGTGTATGTTTTGTGTGTGTGGAGAGGTGTGTGGAGTGTTGTGTGTGCAGGGGTGTGGAGGTTGTATGTGTATGTGTTGTGTGTGTGTGTGTGTGTGTGTGGTGTATGTAGGTATGTGTGTATGTTGTGTGTCTATGGAGGGGTGTGGCAGCGTTGTGTGTGCAGGGGTGTGTGTGTGTATGTGTGTGTGTGTGGTGTATGTAGGTATGTGTGTGTGTTGTGTGTCTATGGAGGGGTGTGGCAGTGTTGTGTGGTGTGTGTGTGTGTGTGTGTGTGTGTTTGTGTGTGTGTGTGCGTGTGTAGTGTAATAGAGGGTGGGAGCAGGGAGAGAAAGACTTACTTTGACTCACTATTTCATAGTTTCAGAGATGTCAGAAAGTTTCAAAAGTCTAAGAATTATGTTGCCCCAATCAACAGCAAAGTTTGCACAAGGTCTGGAGCAGTGACCACTGTCACTGAAGCACTATCCGTAGAGGAGAAGCATGTGACCTGGGCACCTGGAGCACTGCCCTTAGAGGAGAAGCATGTGATCTGGCACCTGGAGCATTGTCCCTAGAGGAGATGTATATGATCTGGGTCCGAGTCAGCACTGGCTGCCCTGTGTGCTTACTTTAGGCACATGGATAAAATAAGTAGAAAGTTCCTGTAGTTACAATGCTCTTTACAGGACTGTGACCTCAGGGCATTTCTCTTTTTGCACTGGGCTTTGATCCTAGAACAGCCCAACCTTCACCTTTCTAATATGAGCAAGAGGAGCAGAACAGAAGAATGTCCTTCCCTCACGGAGTCAGGTGTTCAGTCTAAATATTTCACAAAAAATTTCTCATCTCCTGTTTCCAGAACCACCTATCTCTTCCACTCCATAGCCTCAAAGGAACTCGGGGCCCCACGGAACACAGCAGGTCAAGAAGAGCTTGGTTCCTTCAGAGGCACACAGAACTGACTAGAATCCCAGTCTGATAATGCTCGAGGAGGAGCTGTGGACCTTGGACAAATTAAGTATCTGGAGAACTGTTGGCCCATTCCCAAAACACAGAGGGTAAGGTGGCTTCTTCCAGAACCATTGAGGGATCTCAGTATCTAATGTTCATGAATGAAGACATCTGGGAGCCTGGCAGCTTTAAAACCGAGAGCAACACCAATGGCCGCTCACATCCCATCCTACCTCCTACACCACAAGCAAAGGTTTATAATAAACCTACCCAAACCACATACCAGTTTGCAAGGGATGATAGAGAACAATGTGAAAACACAAAGGGTATCTGTTCATGGAAAGTACCAACCATTCGGAGCCAAATTAGAACAATGCATAACTCGAAACCTCCGCCGCCCACTCCAACACCTTTATTAATGTCTGATATTTCTGACTTGGGTAGAATACAAAAGTGTGATTTTTTTTTCCCCATGCCTTTTCTCCAGTTGAGGCTGCCACAGGCTGGCACTACCTTTTTTCCTTCCTTCTTCTTCTTCGTTTTAACTTTTAACAAGAAATAAAATTACACAATCATTCGACATTCTGATAAGATACAAGTTTCAATATGAGATAAGTTAAGATCTCAGCATATAAAACCTCTGTGCTGACCACACGCCGTGTGAGGCAGGCGTGGGCAGGCCTCTGATGCTCTGATGTTCTGTGGTGCTTCTTAAGTTGTATTGTGGATTGAAGGAACTGGTGTTTTAGAAGTGGATGGTCACAGTCAGCTATTAGATGGAACACAGGGTTCCCAAGGGAGGAGCTAGAGAAAGTACCCAAGGAGCTGAAGGGGTCTGCAACCCTATAGGTGGAAGAACAATATGAACTAACCAGTATCCCCAGAGCTCATGTCTCTAGCTGCATATGTAGCAGAAGATGGCCTAGTTGGCCATCATTGGGAAGAGAGGCCCTTCAGTCATGCAAACTTTATATGCCCCAGTACAGGGGAATGCCAGGGCCAAGAAGTGGGAGTGGGTGGGTAGGGGAGCAGGGTGTGGGATGGGGGAGGGTATAGGGGACTTTCAGGATAGCATTTGAAATGTAAATGAAGAAAATATCTAATAAAATTGGGAAAAAAGGAACTGGTGTTTTTTCATGCAGGATTTTAAGGATTGTTAGTGTTCTTTTGTTGAGTTTTTTACTTTGCTTTGTTTTGCTTTGATGTAACTTGAAGTAACTTACTTTTCTTCATTTTTTTTCTAATTTGTAAAGTAATATCTGCCTAATGTATAACATTTATAAAAAAAACAAAGAGTAAAAATAAGAAAAATTTCTCACAATGCACCATATTTCCCTATTCTTCTTGTAATTTTTGTATTCATTTTCAATAACAAAATAATGCCCAAGTTACTTCCTGTCTTGTCTGTGCCTCAGTTTTATGGAGTACAACCATGGGCCCCAGGCTGTCTGGATCTGAATCTTCAAGTCTTTCCTTTACTGACTTAACAATCATGGGCCAGTCACCATGCCTATCTGAGCTCGGAGTTCTTTATCCACAGGAGGTAATGACAGGTCTACCCCCCTGAACAAAAGTGTTCCTGCCCACAATATCTAAATAATGTCATCTAGATGTCAGCTCCTACCACTGTCCTTATTTCTTATCATTTTACTGGTGTTGGGATATGGTGGGACAGAGAAGAGACCAAAGGCATGATGAATGCATGCTACCCAGCCACATTCCAGAAATGTCTTGGCAGCTTCTACCTGCCTCAAGATTGCAAGACACTTCCCACCACACCCAGGTTAATACGTTCCACCCCACTCTTCACATCTAACTAGGCCGTCCAAGTGGAACAGGGCCTCTGGTGTATTTGAATCTACATTTTCTTTTTATTATATATGATTTAAATAATCACATAATGTTAGCTGTTTCAGATCATGATTACCAACTCTTCCATCACAAATGATTCTTTCTCAGTTCCCCAATGTCTGGAATTCTACCCAATTTCTTTAATTTCTCCTTTGGTATATTAGCATATAGAAAACTTTTATAACCATGCACACAAATCAATACTCTTGTGTGTGTCTCTCTGCGTGTTTCCATAATTTTTAAGTGGAGATCATTCTGTATTTCCCTCAAAGATAACACAGACATTTACCTATATTCCTCAGTTTTATGATTTCATCCTTACATTTGACTTATTTCTAAACTTACAAACATCTCATTTACTTCTTTGCCAGGAAAATGGGACCTAATTAAACTTCTACTTCCAAAATAACTATGAATTATTTCTCTGTCCAATCAATTAGTGCTACCTTCCCTTGAAGTTGATTGATATCCATTTACTAAGAAAAGGCTCTCCTAGAGCTCGATTGGAAATCTAGCACAGGTGCCTGGCCAGGAGCAAATGTATGTAAGCATGAACACACTCACTTTCTCTCTGTTCTCACTGTGCCAACATTCCATAGCAACTGATACTAACCAGCCTGAGCCACTCTATGTTCTTTGCTAAATCGTTGAATGAAAGAAGCCTACAAAATACATACAGATGGGAGTCCCAACTGATCATTCAATTTATTGCACACTTACACCATTTCTGACTTCTTAAAGCATAATGTCTTCAAAGGCTTATTTTGACAGACATGCTGCCCACTAAACACACACAGGAGGCAGCCTGAGCCCTTGACTCTTCCACATTCCCATCTGAGTCCAGTGTACAAAGAAATGGAAAGCCACCAATCTATAGGTCTTGCCTATGCACCCAGAAAAGTACATTTCGTATTAGATACAATCAGTTCATAGTTGACATAATAAATATAAAATTAATCCATATGCAAGCATGTGGATAGAAAGGATAAATAAATAGAAAGGATAGTTACAAACTTAGTTACCCAATGACATAAATTTTTCTCTAGATTAAATTAAGTTCTCTTCCAAAAGTTTTGTGATCTGGAGGCATAGGGTGAAGGTGACAAGTATCTCTGTCCCTCAAGACAAGGGAGTCCTTTCAAAGAATGTCAATGTGGTCATGTCCTGAAGCCCTGAGTTTCTGATTCTGTCCTTTTGGGTCCTTACCATGAGGAAACTGACTACATTCTAGTAAATCAGTTCATCTGAGCACATAGATACTAAGCTCCTTAAAGCTTCCAGGTAAGCACACACTCACACTCACACTCACACACACTCACACTCACACTCACGTCCATACACACTCCGTTTCTGAGGCTGGGAGAGTGACAAAGAACCAAGCTTGTGACAGCTGAGTTTCAGTGACTCACAGGTAAACATGTCACCTCAGGGACAGTCATTGCTTAACAAAACACGACCCTGAGGTATCCCTAACCCTGCTTTGGTGAAAATTATGACACCCAATGAGGTTTTTCTTTTCCACACTGGGACCACCACTGAGCTGGGCCCTCCATGACTCTTTTTAAACACGCAGTCCCTTTTGCTACAGTCTCCAATGGTAAGTATTTTACTTCATCTGCAGAAAGGCGAATCAGTCAGGGACAACCAACAAAAATGATCTTGAATACACCCTTTCACTTCTGCTCTAAGAAAAAAAAAATGGGTGTGCACATTTGACTTTCCATCTATAAGGACAGGAGAGTCATGGCTACCTCACAACACTTAGCGTAAGAATACCTGCTGCTATTATCTCCATTTTCCAAAATGTGCCTTTACAAGCATGGATCCGGGCATGGAGACCATGTTCCCTTACCCCCCTCTCCTCTGGGACACTATTGTCCTTGCAATATGACACAATGTTTGGCTTTGTCAGGAAGCTTGTCAGTTCAAGCCACCCCTAACACACAGCACTTCCAGGGCTCCTGGACCAGCCTCCACTTCCTGCCCAGGGAGGTACCTGGGAGAAGGCTCCCTGCTTTTCCATGTGTGCCTAAGGCAGATATTCTTGTGACTGCAGTGTATGTGTGTATGTGTGTGTGTGTGTGTGTGTGTGTGTGTGTGTGTGCAAGTGAGTGTGTACACAGGAGTGAGTGTACGTGCTTGTGTGTGGGCCCTTGTGCATGCATCAGTGCACACATAAATGCATGTACTCATGAGGGAGATTGAACTATTCTCCAAATCTGCATAAATGGGACATTCATTGATGCGATAACTGAAGATGTTCTTAGATAAATTCCTGAATAATTCTCCCCTCACCCCATTTATTAAGCCTGATGATATTGCCTGTTTCATTTGTCTCCTAGGAGGATTAAGCAACTAAAATAGTGTGTATTGTCAGCAGAGGGTAAGCGCTGAATAAATCAACTGTTGCTGTATTTCAGCTGTTCATACCTCTCTACAAAGAACATATACATTTGTACTCACTAGATACACACACACACACACACACACACACACACACCACTCACAATTGATCTTGTTTTCGGGATCTTTGTGGGTGGTCCCTCTCTTTGCTCCAGACAGTAGAAGACAGTGAGGACTGGGCATCAGAGAGGTGGCCTTCCTTACCTTCAGAGAGGTGGCCCACAGACAGGGCAGTGGCTTCTCCTTCACTTACATCTGCGAAGCAGAAATCGCCTAGCAGGTAGGACTAAATACCTCCAGGTCCACAACTGTGCCACCAGACAGGGAGGAAGGGCGTGGTGAGGCAAGGCCAGGAGCTTGATTAGAGAGATTGGGCAACCCAGAGAATTATTGTAGAAAAAAAAAAAAAAAAACAGCTAAGGATTCCGAGGGTGGAGGGGGTCGGGGGGGGGGAAGGGCTGGGAGAGGAAGATCAGAATAATAAGAAGAAAGGAAAGGCTAAGGTTTCAGGTGGGCACCGCCCGGGATGGGAGGAGCTCCTGTCCGGAGTTAAGAGCTGGGGGACTGAAATCTAGGGCGCTACAGGCTGCTCCACCCAGGAGCGCACAAGCTTTCAGTTCTGGGAAGCCCTGCACTCCTGGCAGGGTTTCTCTGCATGTCCCGGCTCACCTAAGAACTCCACAGTTCCCAGAACTAACCCCGACCCCCCACTGCTGAGGCGATAGAGCCCCTGGACTTCTCCTGCCTGGGTCTCAGCTGACTCCTCACAGTTCCAGACCTCCAGGGAGGCACAGCCACCGCCCCTGGCTTCCTGGAACCTGCAGCCTGTCAACTCAACCACAAGAACCACCTGTGTGCCCTGTGCATTCCACATCCTTCAGTCAGAGGGCGCTGAGAACCCAGGACTCCTGCACTGAGGGAGTCCTTGAGATTGCCAGGCTCTCAGAGCCAACAGAGCATAGTGCCAGCCAGCAAAGGATGCTCAGCCTCCTGGATGGGTGGAAAGCCACAATTGGGAAGTTATAGTGAGATTTTTAAATTGTTCAAAAGAAACGGAGGCCAAACAGCATTTCTAGATTTTTTTTTAATAAGCTAGAACTCTTCAAACACACATGAAGGAAACACACAGGGAGTCAGTGGCACAATTATTTTTGCCCAGTGAAAAATAATTCGCCATACAATAAATAGGAAAGGCATAACATTCTGATACATGGAGAACAAGCATTTCACAAACTTCAACACTCTTTCTACCCCAACTCACAAACTGGTCAGCAGGACGGCTCATTCCCTTCCTAACCTAATACAGGGATGTCTACAAGAGGCAACACGGAGAAACGCTTTATATACCTGTGACTAGTAAGCAAATAACGTCAGCTCTGCCTGGACAGGCACTGTGAAGAAATGAGGGGAACAAAAGTAGAATGGGAGAAAGCCCACAGAAGACATTTTTACATGGGTCATGCTTTGAACCTTTCAAAACAGTAAAATAAAACTAATATTTTGAGTTTAGCAAAAGCGTCAAAGCACGTGTGTTCATTACAGAAAAATCAATTCTTTCTTCCCTTTCTTCTTCCTTCTTCCGTCTTTCCTTTCCTCCTCCTCTTCTTTTTCTTTGTTGTTGTTGATGATGATGATGATGCTGTTGTTGAGCCAGGTTTTCTTTATGTAGCTCTGGTGTCCTGTAACTAACTCTGTAGATCAGGCTGGCCTCAAATTCACAGAGATACACTTGGCTCTGTCTCCCAAGTACGCCATAACTGCCCAGCTCAATTACATGCAAATAGTTTAGAATTATCAGAAGAATCTTGAAAGGAAACAAATAATAATCTCTTTGGTCATTTTTTCGTGGATGGAGCAGCAGGCATGAGGAAGCAACTATTCGCAGGGATGAGACTGGAGAGAATTTTATTTTTAGAGGTCTTCATTCAGAACAATCACAGAATACACACTCAAATTCATACGGCTCACGATGAGAGTTTATAATCACCAACATTAGTATTTATCGAGTTCTTTCTGAAATCCAAATACTTGTATTTTCAGTTAGCAAAGAATCCAGCATGGAACTATGTTCCATCCAACCTAAGAAAAGTGCTATGTGAGGGTGCTAAGGGACGTCCTTACAGCCACAGAGCAAGGATTCCATTCTCCACAGTGATGACTTCCTCCTGATTCCACGTTCTGTGACAGGAGACAGTTATGTACACAGCATTCGTTTCAGTGGTCAGTTTTGGCAACTAACTAAGAAGTAGATGAAGCTGAAGAAGATCAAAACCATCTACTACAGCGGGGCAGGAGGATTTAGCAAACCAGGCAACCGCAGGGTGGATGCATGCAAGGCTAAGTTTGAATTCCTGATCACCTTCAGCTAAAGCTTCAGCCTTGAAACTGAACGCTAGCAAATGTTTACCTGGAAACCCATCCTAAGGGTACAGACCAAGAGCACATGGTCCCCAGAGAAAAGGGCTACCCTAGATCCTCTATACACACTTCTGCATACGACTTCTCTGCAGCCTCGTATGTTGACCGTGAGTTCAACATTTCCCTCCTTTTAAGGTCTCCCAAATTCTGTTTTCATTGTCACCTCAGCCTGGAGTCCCACCACCGACTGGGGAACTCAGCTAAGGCAGGGCTCACATCTATCGGCAAAATTCAAGGTACCTGTAAGACACTTGCCTGGGCTCTGGATCCATTCCCTTGGTGCCTAGGACCTCACAATGTGTGTGTTCTCCTGGAAAAGACTGTCCAGAGGACCTCTGACTATAGATTAATTCTGTTCTGTCCAAATTCCCTACACATTTCATAAGAGTATCACAAAAGTTAGCTGTCTCACAGTGACAGATACATTTCAATAAGTAGAAAAATGTCCCGACGTGACACAGCAGACATGTTTCTCATGCTGGCTGCTTCAGCCGGAGACTGCAGCACAGTCTAAAATGAGACATTTGGAACTTCTGTGAATGTTAAAGAAATCAGCCACCAGCTTTCATTATGGTAGTAAATAGGGAAAACTGCTTAATCTGTAGTGTACAATCTCAGCTATAAAAGTTATAGGTATAAATTTTAATTATATTTTAAAATATAGACTTGCCAAATTAATCTTAAGAGTTGTGATTTTCATTATATTTCCTTTCCTTTCTATTATTTTTTATTTTTTATCATATTTTCTCTTATACCTTATGTTTTCTAATACATCTTTGCATTACTTTTAAAGTGAGGAAGTATTTCTAAGGAGAATAAAAAATATACAAAAGGCATTTAGAACTGAAAAAAAATGCTCGATTGTAATGGCAATTTGGATAAGGTATTCTACCAAATCTGGTAATGCTGGTTTTGACTTGGCAAAACTTGGTAATTGACAAATTAAAAAGTAAGAAATTCTGGTGTGTTAGGAATGAGGTTTACATTGCTAACAAGCATTTAACAAACTTCAACACTCTTTCTACCCCAACTCACAAACTGGTCAGCAGGACAGCTCATTCCCTTCCTAATCTAATACAGGGATGTCTACAAGAGGCAACACGGAGAAACGCTTTATTTATCTGTGACTAGTAACCAAATAAATGTCAGCTCTATCTGGACAAGCACTTTGGGGGCTCTTTCCGGCTTTCTGCCTCTTGGAATGAGATTGCTCTTTGTGGGAATCAGAACTTTATTCTAAACGTGTCAGCTTGATATTCAGAATGTAGATAATTGGTGAATGAGAGGGAAGGTCTTATGGAGGCTCGATGCCCCAGCATAGGGGACCACAGGGGTTGTAAGGCTGGAGTGGATAGGCAAGTGGGGGAGCACCCTCATAGAAGCAGGGGGGGAGTAGGATAGAGGGGTTATGGAGGGGACACCGGGAAGGGGGATAACATTTGAAACGTAGATATATAAGATAACCAATAAAAAAAAAACTTTAAAAAGAAGGAACAAAAAGAGAAATAAAAGAAAAGGAAAAGGCTCAAGGTTTGATCTTGTGCCACAAGAGTAAAGTAGGAAAAGGAAACCGGAAACAAGCGATGGGTGGCTCCTCCCACAACCAGGAAAACAAACCAGAGTTGCTCTTTAGCTGAGACTTGGGGCCCCACCCTTGGTATTTCAAGTCTTTGCCTACTGCTGGGACTCCCCAGCTCTCAACTCAAAAGTGTTTCAGGTCTAAGCATGCCTTGGCACTCAACGGAGCCGCAACAGATGCCACCTTGGGGGCTCTTTCTGGCACTGGCATTTGGTACCTCACATGCTTCCAGAATTTGGAACTTAGAGACTGCTTGTCGGCCAGGTGGTCTTCCCTCCACTTGATGGTCCCCTGAATTTTCACAAGATGCTGGAGAGAATCTTGCAGGTCCCCGACCTGTATTGGGCTTGCCTCACCCAGAGGCTCCATTTCAATAAGAATCACCTTGGAGTTGTTCTGGATGAGGGCGCTGTGCAGAGCAATCTCCTGCTCATAGGCAAACTCCTTGCTATGCATCATGTGAGGGGCCAGGACAAACACCTGTCTTCTGCTATTCTGGATACTGCTTTCCACCACGGTGGCTGCATCTACAATCAAGAGATGGATGGAGACCTCCTATCATTCCTTGTGTACATTCAATGTTTGAATCGTGAATGTTCTGGACATAAGAAGATGGAAGATTCTGAGCTGGTAGCATCATATTCATAAAATAGGAGTGAAATTACCAATTTTGCTACAAAAATATCCTTCCAAGGGCCTTGTGTTTACTCAGATAATTCAGTGCTAACGAAGCGTCTTCCCAGCTACCTGAGAGAGTGAAGGTCTCTTAGTCTAGCATTTTATGGGAGATGCAGAGTGGACTTCTCCAGAGCATGGAAGACAGGTAGCCACAACCTATGCACAGTGCACTGGCCAGCTACCAACTTTCTTTAAGGGAAGAGATGTGTTCTGTTGGCAGCTTTGATGTAACTGGTTGGAGGAGAGACCAGAGTTCACGCATCAATGGAGAGAAGTAGGAACTATCCAACAGAGAACTGCCAACTGACAAAGACAATACAGGTTTGATCCCAAGAGAACATTCAAGCATCTGGGTTTGACTGAATGGAAGTGGGATAGAGAAATGAAGACCTGGCAGCTACATACAGCCCCATAGACAAGTGGAGAGCCTACAGATCCTTGAAAAGATTTGAGACACAGAAAGAACCCTAGTGGCCATTGCCCAGTGTTTTCTACCATCACAGCAGTCAGCAGGAGAGCTGGAGAAGCAACACCAAATTGGAGAAGCAGACTAGATTATATGTGTGCATGTGTGTGCATGTGTGTATGTTTGTCTTATGTGCGCATGTGTATGTGCATATGTATACATGTGTGTATGTACATGTGTGTATCTGTGTGTGCATGTGTGTGCATATGTGTGCATGTGTGTGTGTGCCTGTGTGTGTGTGTGGTATGAGTATATAGGTGTGTGTGTGTGTGTATGCAGCGATAACAAATTTAAAAAGAACATGATTTAGAGGCAGCAAGGTGGAGGGACTGGAAGGAGGGAAGAAAAGGTGGAAATGATGTAATATTTAATCATTAAAAGCATCTGAGTTATCCTAGTGTGATACAATGGAAACAAAGTTGCGGCAATGGTGGTTATTGCACAGCTGAAGCCTTTGACTCACTTATCATGTTCCACCCACATGGCTATGAACACCTCATTGTTAGGACAGCACTAGGGGAGAAGAGTTAATGGTGAGCATCTCCCAAGCAACAGTCTAAAAGCTCTGGTCTTGGGACAACCAGATGGCCAGTAAGTAAAGGTGCTTGCCGCCAAGTCTGAGAACAAGAATTGGATCCCAAAGACCCAGAAACGAGAGAGAGAGAGAACTGGCTCTTTGTAAGTTGACCTCTCACTGTCACAGGCATGTGTGACACACACAACATATATGTAATTTTTCAATATCTCTGCTCTAAGTCAAGTAAGGTAGCTCATGCTATATCATAATCCACATGTGTTTGAAGCCAGCCTGTACTACATAGTGAGTTCCAGGCCAGCCAGGGGAACCAGGAAAGATCCTGTCTCAAAATAACAGTTAGCCAGTAGTAAACCATTGGTCTTAAATCTAATCTGACTATCAATGTAAGTCCTTCACCAATCAGCAAAGAGGCCAAATCATTTGCATAAATTATTTTTTGTTAATGAATGTGTTTATTATGAAGTAAGAACTCTAAGCTAAATTCCTTATTGTGATATAACATATCACAGTATAATATAATGTATTTGCATTATATATGTAATAAGATGCAATAACAATGTGATAATATATTATAATGTAATAATTATGTAATATAATAAATAATTCCTATTACATGTAGGGTACGAACATCAGAATTACCTCTACTCATTACTATGAAGTTACTGTGAACTTCAAAACAGAATGTTAAGTTTAAAAATGCAGTATGGAGAACATATATGTATGGTTCACCTGATAAAGTAAAAGGCTATTCAAATATACAACTCTCAGTACTTACTCCATGTACTAAAGTTTTTTTTATATTTAAAAAAAAATTAAATCGATGTATAATGCATTTGACATCATAATGACATTTTGTAACGAACTGTGTTTCTGTGGCTTTCCTTTCCCTGTCTCTCCCACACTTAGCTATCATGATCTACCTGTCCTTCCCCCCACCTCACCCGCTCCTCACTACTTAGCATTATTTACCCATAATCTCTTTTCCAAAGAATTTCAACCCCTGATGTGTCTCGGTCGGTTTACCTTGCCCAGGCAGCAGGTCTCTTCCGTAAATGCACAACTTGTAGCCACATTTATTTTCAAGAACGTCAGGCAGAGTATGGTGAACAAAGTACTCCACAGAGCAGGTTCCTGCTGCGCTGCCCCGGAAGACCCGAGGGTAAATGACGTAAGCATCGTAGAGCTTGCCGTCTGAGAAGGAAATCAAGAAGTACCGTTTCATTTACTGCTTCTTAGACCTCTCACCTGTCTTCTGAAGGACAGTTCTTACCAAGTTTTATGGCTGTTAAAAACTGGCTTTCATCTCTCTCATACTCTAAAACCAAGAGATATTAGCAAACTATGGCTATAAATTGTGACCAAGAAATAAGTGATCTGAACCAAAGGTTTGTTTATTTGTTTGTTTGTTTGTTTATGATCTCAGCTTGAATGATAAAGAACAGAGAGTCTTCAGAATACTTCAAGTTTGTTTATAAGCTATTAGTGTCTATTATCATGGGTGGGGAAGGGTCTTCTCTGCCTATTGACTGTTACAGTTTTCCCACACAACATTCCTCATTTAGCCACAGAGCACAGGTTCAAAGACATCCAGTGAGTACCTGAAGCCACAGATAGTACTAAGCCATCCATTCGACACTTACTTCTGCACACACATACATAATACACTTGTCACAGTAAGAGTTTAACAACCATAGCTAGTAATAAACATAGGACAATGGACTAAAACAAAATTCATGGCATCACTACTCTAGCAATGAAGGCAGTGACATCAACATAAAATAACTGTCCCTCAAACACAAACACCATGGAACTTCGGCAGTGAACCTGTTAACTAATACGGTAACTGATTAGTGCTAGGTTATTATACATTATATATTATACAACATAGATACACTGAACAAACAGACAATTCACGTCCCAGGCAGGACAATCACTTATCTCAGACTCATGCTCAACTTAAAACTCACGTTTGTTTCGTTTATTTAATCTTTACAAACTTCAGTTGACCTTAGACAATTGAAACCCCAGAAAGGACATATGGCAACCATACCACTTTCCTGGAAGGTAATATGCCAATGGCAAATAGTAACAAGGAAGTAGAACTTCTTAAGGGGTCTGAATTTCCCACAAATCAAGCATCCTACAGTTAATTGATTGCTTCATGCACGAACAGCTAATGTGTTCTCTTTCAAGCGAAGGCTTCAAAGTTCCTACTTCACTGGGACTGTTCTTTTGCATGTATAAAGTATGTGCAAGTGTGTACTCATGGAATGAGGATTCAAGGGCAGTGAGCATGTGTTCCAACTCTCTCCACAACCTGCTCACACTTGAAAAGCAGGTATGATTTTATTGTCCTGTTGTAAAATGTTATTAACATGCATTTTTCAAAACAGCAGAACCTATCTGGGCCTCAGGCAGAGTTATGGGGACTCACTAGGAGTAGCGATCTCAGCAAGGAGAATCTTGGAGATGAATGTCTGAATGTCAGAATTACAAGCAGTGACACAAAGGCATGGAAAATGATCCATGTAGACTCAAATATCTCACAGATGAGATTAAAAGGAAATGGAGATTGGGTTTAGCAGCAAAATATCGTTAAACAAATAACCAATAGTCAATGGGACTTTTGCTTGTGAAAAGA
The DNA here is from genome assembly GCA_902729485.2 of Mus minutoides. NCBI lineage: Eukaryota > Metazoa > Chordata > Mammalia > Rodentia > Muridae > Mus > Mus minutoides. The sequence continues at coordinate 411,380 of LR749561.1, read as the reverse complement.
ATCTTGAAAACAGATACTCACCATTCCGGGTTTTGTAAGGTGTCACTATACCTCTCCAGAGCAGAGCAACCTCAATCCAGAACACTTTTAAGACTATCACCAAGACATTGATAAGCATTAGCAATAAACTACATCCAGCAACTATGTAGTAGATGCTTCGGTGATCAACTATCAAGAGATGGGGAGATGGGGAAATGGGCATCAGAATTAGCAAAATAAGACAGAATGGATGGTTGCATAAACTCCAACATCCCCAGAAACCACAAGGCATTCCTACCCAATAAACCAACACTGAATTTTCAACAGTACGTTCAAAATCAACAAATCAATTTTCTTAGCACATACTCTGCGCAAGTCTTAAGGCTTAGTAACATAGAGTGTGCTTAAAGGTAAAGAAGCACATAGATACAGGAAAACCCAGCTAAGATAGGAGGCAAAAGGGATTTCAGCTGACAGCCATTTTAAACAGAAATTGCTCTATATTAGAGGAAGGATGTAAGGCTTACTATAGAATGGATTACTAAAGGACAAAGAAGACTCAGAACGATCTAGAAAAAGAAACACTCCCCTCTCCAGAGAGAATGCTGAGGTCATGTGCAGAGGTGGAAGTGTGTGTTCTAAGAACTATAGGAACTGCAGTTTGGGGAATTCGTGGAAGGTGTGGTCAGGGCTATGCATGATCAGGCACTCTTGCTAGGGAATGTGTCCTGATGTGAAAAGGTATTAGAGATGAAAGTGCTTTTCAGCAAGATTAATCTGACAGAAGTGGAATGTTCATTTGTATGGGAAGGGATGACGTGTTCAAGGAATATAACAGAGTATTTGTAGGGGAAGATGAGGCTTGGAACTTGTGAAATGATAGGAATTGGATTGGTAAGGTTGGTGTTTATGGGCATCCCTAAGGCGTGTGAGTCAGTAGATCAGGAAATTTGTTGCATCTTGGGGATGGGGAGTATAGGAAACACGCACAGTTGCAGGTCACAGAGTGCTGTGATGGAGATATCAAAATGCTGGGTTCTATAATCCTGATGCCTTCCACTATTGAAATCTTCCTTCAACTATCTCTCAGCTGACTCCCACACTCCTTGTTTCACAAAACACACAAGAAACATGGCTTCCGAATTCAGGAACTTGGAAGACACATGTACAGGTTGGGCACAGGAACTGCTACCATCCCTGGCATGCTTGGCTGTTGGAACCATATGATCCTCATAGACTTTGCTTATACATGCATATGCGGAGATTCTTTGGTCAGACCGGGTAAGTAGTTCTTTTTTATTTTATTTGTAAATCCCCAAGCATAGGCCACAAGACCTGGCATGAAATCTCTGCCAGTAGTGACAAATTCCTCTACCATCCTTGACAGTTCACCATCTCTCTAAATCCAGGAAAAAGGAACTCTAAACAAGGAACACTAAAGTCTTGTGACCCAAAGATGAGAAAAGATCTCAAAACTGGCCAGAGCTTGTTGTCTTCACTTTTTTTAGGTTTAAGAACTTCCCAAGGAGCTTGTTCATAAAAATTGTCTAAAAGTCCCACCGGATGTGTGCTAGGGAGGTAGAGAGGGTATGGAAGATATACTTCTTATTGGAACTGTTGTGGGTGAAGTACCTGTGTGGGTGGCTGAAATGTTTACACTAGGCAAGACTGTGATTCAAGGTGACCCACAAAGTTGATGTTCAACATCTATCTACGTGCTTATGACTTTGTAAACTACAAGTGGTTTTCACATCAATGACCAGATGCAAATGCTTCTTGGCAGTGTTTATAAACAGGAAAATGTCATCTGTGTTGAATCCTGGGTCTATAATTACAGTTCTTGGCAAGGCCTTAGGCCCATTCTTCCATTGCTTCATTGACTTAGTCAGTAAAATTGACAAATAGTATAGGGTAAGAAGATAAATGAGAAATTCTAAGACATAATTAGATCTGGCTTCAACATAGAAAACATTGAACATAAATATGAATTATTGTTATCACAGACACTCTATTTGTACCTAATGGTGTTGAGAAATACAGAGGGAGGCTTTTTAAGGTTTTTGATTTTATAATTTAAGAAATATTAGAAGAATTCATTATGATCATTCAAGAACAATAGACATGAATTTTATTTAATATGCTGTGTTGTTCAAACAGTATGAACACATTGATTTGAATAGCAACAGGTGAATAAAAAATAAACTGGAAAAGAAAAAATCACACACAAACAAAACAAATACAAAATTACTGATAAAACAAATATAATTCTAATACAAACATGAATTAAAATACACTCAGAAATCTAGACACAAGATTCTGTTAGCAGAGGAAGGCATTGAGGAGTCAAGGTCACACTGGGTGAGAATAGGGCTTTGGCTTCTCTTTTCCTGCAGAATGTGCAGTGACCACCACCATCTCGGAACACAGTGCTGTGGTCCACAGTCACCCAGAGTAACACCATTATCAGGGGCAGATCCCCAAGACCTCACTGAACAGGACAGCACTAAAATCCCTCTATGAGTCAGAACTCTGGCCACCTAGGAATCAAAACTCTGTTTTATAAAATGTTACAAGCCAGAGGCTCTAAAATCAAAACCAAAACAAGAAACATCCTGGCTGGGTAAGGTGACACATAGCTTAAATTCCAGTAACTGGGAGGCGGAGGCAGCTGACTCTAGGAGTCCAAGGGCAGAATAGTTTTTATAGTAAAAACAAACAAAAGAAGACAAACAGAACCAACAAAAATCCCAAATACCACTTCAGGCAGAGACACAGCATGACTGTATCTAATAGGTACCTCCACCCTATCCTTTTAATCAATATCTTCATCCAAATAAATGCCCCACATATTGCTATCATCTTAGAGTTAGTGTCTCTCTCCCTCCCATGCCCTCCTGATATTTGAAAGAAATTAAAAATGTTTTCATATTAGTTGTATTGCCATTAAGGCAGTGGTCAGTATCATAAGAGAGTGATGAGGGTAAAAAAAGAAGTTTACTCTTTTAAAATTGGAACAAGTTGGTCATCTACCTATCATGATGACTGCACCTGTCAAACCAAGGACCAAGCAAGGGAATTAATAACTGCCCAGAATGAAAGTTTGCATGTTGTTTTCCATGACAAGATTATACAAAGAGACACAGCAGGGTTATTACTGCTCTGAACCCAGTATCAATACCAATGTCTCTTGTAGTCTGTACAAAGGATAACTGCAAAAGCCACTACTGGGTAAGAAGGAGCCCAGAGAGAAGGAAAAGAGAGAAGGGGTCGAGAGCACATGAAGGGAGGTGAAGAGAGGGAGAGGACTGTGGGGAGAACAAGGATGGGGGGACACAGAGAGGGGAAGGATACAATGACAGAGATTCCTAAGGGAAGACAGAAACATTCTGGAAAGACCAGATTTAGGGAGCTTCCTCAACATGAGAAGAAGACTTGATTAAACTCGCCAACTATTCCCATGATCATGATGGATTCCCTGGGACCAAGCTATAACACACAGTCCCCAGAGAAAACGGATGCAGTTCACAGCTGGTTCAGCCAATTTTGTCAAGCAATGTGTGAGGGACACTCCTTACTTGGTTGTTTCCTTCTCAGCCTTATGGTACGCCTTATCACGCCATGAAAGTTCAGGGCCAGACAGTCATACTCCAGGGACAAGTCCTTTTCTGTCACACCAGTTATCCTTAACACTGAGGTTAAACAATCCATGTCATTTCTGGAACTGAGAAAGCAACATGTTACTGATGTTTTCCTGGCAAGTGCCAGGTGTGAGGAGGCAGAAAGGGATGTTTCAGCTTCAATATAGAAATTGTTGGGCATGGTAATATTATATCCTAATGATGGGATATAATAATCCCATAATTCAGGAAGCAGGAGGATCTCTGTGAAATTGAGGTCAAGCTGGTCTACACAGTGAGTTCGAGGACATACCTACTAAGGCTTTGTCTCACTTTGTCTCTATAGATAATAGATAGATAGATAGATAGATAGATAGATAGATAGATAGATAGATAGATAGATAGATATGATAGATGACATGCCTTTCATTTCGACCTTTCTCTTCTTGAATTCTTGCTTCACCAAAATTTTCAACTACTGTTTTGTTAATCTGCCACAGGACAGCAGCCAAGAAGTGAGAGCCTTTGCCAAAGCAAGCCGAACAGGCAATACTTGTTGTTTTTCCTAGATAAGAAGTGAAGAGATTCATCACAAAAGTTCAATTCTGCTAGTGGCATCCAGTTTCACACAGTGTAGTATACCGGTTCCGTTCTGCCCACATCCCTTGCTTATCCTCTTCCTGTGCCTCTTTGTTCTCACACCTTCTCCTCAATGTCTCCATGTTCCTGATAGCCCTAGCACCCCCCTCTAAACTCAGGGAACACAAAGCTTGCTCTGGCCTCACATAATCACATAGAAGTTGCTGCTAGTTAAAAAGTGAGTTTTTTTTTCACTGGTCTCTTCCACAGCTTTCTCTTCCCACAGAATTCCCCTTATCTCTTCCTGAGCTACCTCTGGAGCTAAAACAGCTTTACCCAACCCAACTATCAAGTATCCTGAATGTGAATATTCGGAGTGATCTCCTGACCAGTACAGATGTAGATGCTTGCAGCTAACTATCTGACTGAGCATGGAGACCCCAATGGAGGAGTTAGAGAAAGGACTAAAGGAACTGAAGGGGTTTGCAACCACATAGAAAGAACAATATCAACCAAGTAGACACCTCCCCAGAGCTCCCAGGGACTAAACCACTAACCAAAGAATATACATTGACGAACCCATGGCCCTAGCTGCATATGTAGCAGAGGATGGCTTTGTCGGGCATCAATGGGAGGAGAAGCCCTTGGTTCTGTGAAGGTTTGATGCCCCAGCAAAGGGGAATGCTAGGATGGTGAAGCAGGAGTGTGTAGGTGTGTGAGCACACTCTTAGAATCAGGGGGAGGGGGGATGGGATGGGGGTTTGTGAAGGGGAAACCAGGAAGGGGGATAACATTTGAAATGTAAAAAATTAAATTACCAATAAAAAAGAAAGAAAACATCAGAGCTGATTTTCGCTACAGTTACACATTCAACCTTCCCTTCCCGAACCTCAGACTTATACTAGAGCTTGCCTAAAAATGAGTCACGTCACAGGCATGAGGGAGGACCTGACAGTCTCTGGAAAGGCAAAGCTGTGGGGAAAGGATCAGAGGCTACCACACTGCAGGAGAAAATCTAGTAGCCAAGACTTGAGCTGATGATGCCGTTAGATACTGCTTGCTGGCAGGAAGAGGAAGGCAGGAAGGATTGCACATGGGAGGTTACGAATGATCTTGCTCCACAGAGATGAGGAACGACCATGTGGGCAGAATAGGGAAGAATGCACGTACACAGCTCATCAGAAAGGGGTGTGCTGAGGCCAAGAGTGTAGGAGAGTGATAGGTTACAGAGTGTGACGAGGGAGGTATGATTCATCATGGTGTTTCAGACACCAAGCCCTTTCCATTGGACCCAGCATCTAATGAAAACCAACAAGAGCAGAAGCAGAGATTCGTAAAACTCTACTCTCGCTCTTTTGCTCTCCATGACCTTTGGTGCTCCTTTGAGCATCTCTGAGCCTATATTCCTCAACAGTGACATGAGGACATCTGATCCCAAGATAGAGCTGATGACAACAAGAAAAGCTTCTATGACATAACTATGAACTCCAAGGCTCAACACAAATGCAGTGCTGACTTTTGCTGTGACAAGGGCAGGTGTTTTCATACTGTCACCTCACGTGATCCCCAAGTTCCCCTCTACTAATTCATGACCCTTCCATAGGAAACCAGACCTGAAATCCTAAGGAGACATTTTCCCAGGTCAACAGAGAGTTGTTTAAATTTTCTTACCTATTTCCACTTCCGTTGTGTGGTTGTATGGAGGATTTGTAATTTCTGGAAACACAGAAAAGCCTTTTTCTTAAAATTAAAAACAGAAATAGAATATAATTATTGAAGTATTGATTAGTCATCAATATAAAGCAAGTCTTTCGTAGTTCTATTTAACTTCACAGTGCTATGTCAGCTCTTGGAAAATAACCTTTGGCAGTGCAGAACAAGTGACTTATGCCACTCTTCTTCTGATGACTATGTTATTTTTTTATATTCTTCTATGTCGTTAAGACAAATACTGCCTGATCTATCGACTCTGTAACTTATAAATTATTTGAGAACCATGATTCTATAGAAGAAGCATAGACATACAGAGAACATGCTGTCAATATATCCATGGCAAAGGCGTGTTCAGGAGCCCACAGGTCCACTGTTCACAGCTCTCCACTACTGTGCCCATGAGTAGATGGAGAGATTTCTTCTTCCTCCGCAGTAGTTTTCCCTCCTGTCACCACTGAGATGGGGTGGGAGTGGGGAACAGGGAGGTCTCTGGGAGCATGGCTGAACCCTTCACCCCTATATGCTCATTTTATTTCTGGGTATCGAGATTAAGAAACACTGCAGGACTTGACATTAAACAATGAGGGGGACAGACACAGCTGTGGTCTGGTGATGCTTGTCTCCAGTACTGCTTAGTGCTATTCTGTCCCATGCCACTTGGGTAGTGAGACCCCATGTCTTTGATAGAGGAACGACACCCAGAAAACCTCAGTTCTATAAATACCATCAACTATGATTAGGGAATCTTCCCCTCTAATGTCTTCTTTAATGTTGGATTCATATTCGGAAAAAGTTCTCTTCTAAACAAATGACCTGCTTTGAAAACACTGATGATGTCAAAAGCATTATAGACAAGGACTGAAAACCACCCAGCAGTGTGTATAAAAGTACTGTGCCATGTTACACTCAGGCTTCTTCATTTGTGGCTTTTATATCCATGAACTCAGCTAGCTACATATGGACATTAGTGGCTTCTTTGATAACTCTTGTGTAGACTTTTGTTTTGTAGACTTATTATTCTCTATGAAGCAGCACACCTCGGTTTTTTTTTCCAGTATTGCATTGGTTATTGCAAGCAATCCAGAGATGGGGTAGAATTTAAGGGAGGAGGTGAGGAACCTCTGAGAAAAATATATGACACTGGATAATCCAGGATTTAGGTATATAAGCATTCTGGAGATTAGCCAGGAGGAAGAGGAGGAGGAAGGAGGAGTTAAAGAAGGAGGAGGGGGAGGAAGAGGAGCAGGGAGGAGGAAGAAGGAAATTCAGACTGGGTTATTCTTAAAAATTAAGCCTGCCCCCCAAAACAGCTATGGCTTTGGTTCAACAATATTGTATCTTTCCCTGGAATTTTTAAACCTATGCTTCATCGCAACTTCCTTTCATGTTAGAGTATATGGAAGTTAAGAAGAATCAGAAGGGAATAGACTAAGGAGAGAGGGTAGGAAATGCAACCAGAAGTGCACAGATCTCCCTGGTTGCATTTGTATGAATTTTATCCCTTGTTGAAGCCAAGAGCTTACCTTCAACTGTGAATGATCTGGTGGCAGTCACGATGTAGTTGGTTCCATTCTCTCTGTGTGTGAACTGACAAGTGTAGTCACCTTCGTCATCACGAGTCACGTTGTCAATGAACAAGTAGGACCTGTGTGCCCTGAACCTTGGCTCCTGGAGAGCTTTGCAGTTCTGAAACAACAACAACAACAACAAGACTTTCCAACCTTATTCCACTCAATTTTTACTCTCAGCTACATCACTCGTGCAGATTTTATTAATTTCTCCCCAGATTTCAAACATTTACCTTAAACCACTGAACAGGTGCTGTCCAATTATACAGGTCAATTGTTGGACATGTTATCTTGAAATTTTTATCTGATCCATGTACTGTCGAGTACATCAAATAATCAGGGATATTGCAGCTTAGCGGTTTTTTATGTATGGTGACATTCAAGTATCCAGTCTTATTCAAGTTGGGGCTATTAAAAGAAGCCAAAGATTTAATAAGAGATACTTATTACCATGATATAGCTTAAAACAGCTGTAACCCTTGGACAATGTTGTGCCAATGTTTGTTGAACCAGATGCAGAGTTAAGCCCTCTTCATAAATTACATCATTTTATTCTCACAGTGGTGATTTGGGGATCATAATGATACTACTGTATGAATTATACAGAAGAGACACCTAGAGACAAAGAGGTCACTTGGTGGCAGCACATACCTAACTGGTACAAGGGCCTGGGTTGAAAACTGTGGTCACCAAACCACACCCATGCTTATCTGACACTTTGTGAGTACCAGAGATGGTGTAAAATCTAAACATGTGGCAGTGTTTAGATCTGCAGTTCAGGCTAAGAGATTTGCAGACATTGACCCCAAGTCTCTGCAGTCTACCTGTTTGTCAGGCTCTGGCATCTACACCTTTTCACCCAACATAGACCTTTGTGGTTTTAGATGTCTGGGCTTCTGTTCTGTATGTTAGTTTGTTCTTAATCCCAGAGAGCATAGAGTGATTACTCATTGTTGTAATGGGTCACTAGACATGCTGTGTATCTTCTAATCAGGCTGCCAATTATATATTCTACTGTTACATATTCAATAGCCAGCCCATCAACAGTCAGGCTGCTGGTCTTCTCAGCTGTACTTTCTTGTTCTAATCATTTTATAAACTTAACTGTTCCACTGAAGGTCAGACACAGAAAAAGCAAGGACAACTGGACTGCCAGCCATTAATGAAAGGGGAATGGGCACAAGGCTTACAATGGTTTCCTGAACAGTACCTTCTGATAACACAAGCATAAATCCCAGAGTCTTCCACTCTGGCTGGTAGAAACTTCAGACGATCTCTTGAGACAAAGATCCGGTTTCTTTTTTGAGTAGGAATACTTTCATTTGTATCTGAGTAATACCATTCCACAGGATAAGTCGAGCCTCCTCTTTTGGGGCATCTCACAATTAAAGCCTCATTTTCCAGACCCCAGAATGGTTTGCCTACAAGTCAAAAGTATGAACATGATCCTGAAATGTCCAAGTGAAAAGATCACAGTTTCTATTCAGGATTAGATTTTTTTTAATGGATCATATATTGTAATGCTTTGAGGAAGAAGAGGCCAACAATTAAACCCCTTTACTAAATGTGTCGCTTGGTGCAATAGACTAAGGAATCAATTTGAGCTAATGTCCCTGTTTGCTGCTAGTCATTGATGGACGCATGTAATGACTTCCATGTGCAGGTACTGTGTTAAGTCTTGATTTACATAACTCAAAAATTATGATCTATTCCCTATAGGGAATTCCTTCTGAGAGATTTACGATAAAGAATGAATGAAGAGGAAATAATTTCCTAACATAAAATTCAGCCCAAAACAACAGGAAGCAAGCAGCTTAAATGAGGCCAAATGGTCCCAGAATTACTTAAGTTAAAACCAGACCACTCATCTGATAATCAGTACTTACTGCCCTCCGTAACTGTCAAATACATGGGAACTGTCAGAACTGCCAAAGCCCAAAGTCCCATTCTCTGTCTGTCAATCATGTGCTAGTGATTGATGGCTGAGGTTCCTCTATGGCAATGGCACAGGATAGTAATGGAGTGTTCACTAGGCAGTTGACGCGTGCTCTCTGATGTAGGGTCCAGAAGAGAAATCACTGTAGATACTGAAAAATAAACCATGTAAAAGTACAAGTAAAATATTTAATTTGTATCGCTCTTTACTTACTTTTCTTGATTTGTCCTTGCCATACAGGACAGTCAATTTAATTTATTAAATTCACATATGGATAAGAGTATGCTTCAGGTATACAACATTGCATCCATCCCTACTGAACTTGAAACCAGAGAGCAGTCCTCACAATGACTAGATTTTTTTCATAATTATACCTTACCAGTCTCAAACATTTCCTCAAAAAAGCTAAATTAAGAGGAAAGGAAACAATTTTTTGCATTTGTAAAAATTAGAACCATAAAATTGAGTAGATACTAGAAAGCACAGTGTCAATCAAAACCACATCCATGTCACAGGCTGGAGCAACATGCCAGTACACGCAGATAGGCATCATTATAAAAAACTAAGGAAGGAAAAATTTGAACTGAAACATTAGCCGGGAGGCCATCCAAGACTGTTCCCCCAAACTTTCAAAGAATAGTGACTGCCTGGCTTGTTCTCAATAGTCACAGAGGCTTGCCAGAGGTCTGTGCACAATAAATAATCCTTTTTCTTTTAAAGAATCTATTACTGTGGCTTTCCCCTTTACCCATCAGAGGAGGGATACAGAAATCCCCAAAGCTAGGAATAAATATTAAACGCCTTAGTAGTTTCAAGAGTGCACGTTTCTTTGAATTGCAGGCACTTTTTCGTTTACAAGCTTCAGACAGTTATTGATTCTTACCCCAGATGAAGGGCTGGAGAGAATTAGCTGAGAGCCGTGAGGCTATTTGGCGCTCCTTTGTCTTGTTTCTGCAGACTACCCACATGGGCATGCTCTCTCTTTCTTTTTAAATACACAGATGTCTTGGCATTTTTTTTTAACCCGCCCATCATAGAATTTTAGTTTTAGCCAAAATCCATGACTTGTTCAAAAATGCTGCTGTCTCACTTACTGGAAATTCTTTAACTTACCACATAAATATTTAACCATAAGGACAACGTCATACTCCATCTCAGGGGAACCAATTAAATCACTCGCCCCTGTCTTTGCTGGGTCGGTGAAGCTGAGATAAACAATGCTGTTTATCATAATGTTCATTCCAAAATTTCACAAACACACACACACCAGGCTGTCCTCCAGCTGGTCATGACCTCTGGCTGATACTGTCAGGGGAAACAATTTGTTCCTGTAGTGTGGACAACCTCACAAACCACCATATATTGGGGGGAGTACAGGAGGGGCATGGAGATGAGCCCTGAGATGCAAGAGATCTTTATGTTCCTTGAGTGCTTAGATGTGTTCGATAACGGAAAGAGCATCCCAGGCTCAATCCAAAGTATAGTCTAGTACCTCAGATTTTGACCTACAATCTCATCTAGGATGAAGATAACCAAGCTGTTCCAAGGAGGCCATCATCTTTTGGGGCTTCACATTAACAAACATTAATGGTTGGTTTAGAGTTGTGCTAAGCATCCTTGTCTTGACTCTATTATGAGACTTCCTTTGATGTCTTCATGCACAGGAAGGATTGGAGGACCAGCTCCACACCAGCACCAATAGAAAAATGATTCATATCTCTATGCAGTATCTCCTCTATGCTTTATGTGTCTCTCTGTGACTCCCGTATCAATTCTTCATTCCCCAAGTCAGCCAATGCCATGCTGTTGTTCTCTTCATTGTACAAATGATGACCCGGAGGCACAGAGCTTAAGATCCACACAACACAGCACTAAGAGAATTAGAACCTGAGCAGGCTGGCTCTAAAGGCTATCCACCAAATCCAACTGAGCCAGAGGTAGAAAGTCAAGCGTGGAGATACTGCTAGCTAAGAACACAACTGGAGACAGTCCTGTATTGCTCCTTATAGTGGCTGGAACTGCTCCTGACATCTCTTTTCTGCCCAGTGGCTTAGTCAGCTCTTGGCCACTGGTGACACACTTTACAGAGCAGAAAAATCAAGCCTTTTGCTGTCTGGGAACTTGACCTTGAGTGTGTTCCTTGCTACTCTTGACTGTTATTATCAGGATTGCATGCAGCATGAGTTTGAGCAAAATCCAAGACTATATTATTTGGTACTATCATTAGTATTAATAATGCTTAAATAATTCAACCAAGCTCACTCAGTTGTGGCTGGTCTTTTCTTTGTCCACAGGTCGACTAAAAAATGAGAGAGAGAAACTGTCATGGTCAAACCCTTTCTCTGATAACCATGACTGACTTATTAAAGTAAGATGTTTCCCTTAACCAGGTTCTTCAAGAAACCATAAGCCATTTCAGCCTCTACTTGGGTTTGTACACATGGAATGCAGCTGTTTGAGAATACATAGAACACAGCATCATGAGGCACATCTAAACAAGGAGGGCCTCCAATTGATGAACCAAGTAGGAGTTTTAAAGTAGCCAAGTCCTTCAGAATCTGGCTAGCATCTGCCAATTTTTCTGGAAAATGTTCTATTATGTCTTCAAACTACCTTGTTCTCAAAAATCAGCCTTACAAAAATCTAATGTAATTTTGCACCAGTTCCCCTGATTGGGGATTACAGTTTTGAACCCATATGTGAACCTTTTTATCACCTGGTTCCCTGACATTTCTACTATATAGTAAATTAAAACAAATCACTCTGGTACTGCTGGGAGGGCAGTCAGTTCCTTCCATTTGGGCCACAGCACTGGCATGTTTTGTAACAGGGGATATTATGCAAAGCTTATTCATTTGACTTAGCCAATGGTGCTATTAAGTTTAAACTACAAATGTAATCCGCCTGACCTGGCTACCTGTACCCCGATCTTATCACAAGTCCACTGTAGGAGTTGAGAACATTTTTGTCATATTAAAAGCATGCCAATATCATCAGTTCCATAACTTTCAGGAGATCTTACCAGAACAAGCAAAGAATGGATTACTTTGACCTCCTATAAATAAAAAACATTTTTAAATTTGGTTTTCTTTTTTTTTTCTTTTCCTAATGAAATTGTGAGCGGAGCAGTTATCTGTCAGCCACAGATTTCATACAGCCTGTCATCACAGGAAATGCACATTTTCTCCTGGATCCTTTGATTCACCTACTCGGGCTCTGTTGCTTCCTCTTTGTCTTTCTGCTATAAAGGTCACTCTGCCCCAACAATAAGAAGTACAAGCATCAAGAGAAAAGTCTTCCTACCTGCAGAACCTAATACCTGGTGTCCTCTAGCCTTGTCTCCTAGACCCGTGAAAGCTGGCTTCTCCACAACTTTTCCTACGTCTGAAATGAGCACATTATCATTGGCACAGAGCAAAGTTCTTCATGCTTCATCTGCCTTCCTCCACATATGTGGTAGGCAGTCAGCCCATGTGGATGAGTCACCAATATCACCTGTGAATCCTATCTCACCTGCAACATCCCCCCACCATCTTCATCCATGACATCATCTTGTACTTGTGTTTTATTGATAATTCAGTGAGAGCTTTCTGGTTTCTCATCAGTATCTTCTGGATGCACTGATTCCAGAGAACCCCTAAGAATCTAAGCCAATTCATGCATCTCTCTGGTACCCTTCTACTTTAGAAGGAGGAAAAGCCAATATCCTAGAGTGTCCATGTGGGCTTATTGACAGGATGCTATTGCCTATCAACCCTGTGCCTCTGTGGCTTTTTGCCCTTTCTGTTCATAAACAGAGTCCACTGCCCTCCTTGTTCCTTCTTCCAAGACACCTTATTGCAGCTACCCAAGGACTAACTCTTCTCCTCCAACCTGAGACAGATCTTCTCCTCAAGGCTCATCCTGGTATCCTGGTGTGCTTTCTGATGCTATGAAGAAACTACTGAGGCCAAAATCAACACAGCAGGGAGGAGAAGGTTTGTTTGGTTTGCAGGCTACCATCCATTGCTGAAGGAAGTCACAGAAAGAGCTCAAAGCAAGAACCTGGAAGTAGGAGGTGAAGTAGAGACGAAAGGGGAATGCTGCTTTCTGACTTTCTTTCCCAGGCTTGTCCAGTCCCTGCAGGACTAGGTTCACCCTCACCCACTGAGGCCAGACAAGGCAGCCCAGTGAGGGAACAGGATACATAGGCAGGCAACAGGAAGGAAAGTGATTTTGACATTTATATTACTGTGTGATTTGTGTATGAAACAGGGAAAGCTTCACATACACTTGGTTGAATGAGCCAAGACAGCCACAGAGAAGAGTTTGGCATCTGACACTCCAGCCTCAGAGTGTAGATGCCAATGAGAGAATGATGTACCTCTACCCAGAGACCTCAGCTCTCCTGAGACATTGACTTTGCTCTCTCATCTTCGGCCAGGCCCAGGTCATCCAGAAAGATCCATGGGGAAACCTTGGCCATAGACAAAGCTATCAGCAAGAATGGAGAAAGAACCCTGTGAAGGTGGGGGAACACAGTCATGTGAGAAACCTCCAGGAGTCCTAACTTTTTGCATGTGTAAGATGACTAAGACATAAGTAAGCTGTTCAGACCTCGGAGCAGTTACTGCATCACGTGTCCCTGACCATGTGTCACTGGGGTATGAATTTGTCACACCTTAATTGAAGCCAGGTGTATCTTCCTTTGTGTAACAGTCACTGTGGCTGTGATTTTTCCCAGCATCGACTATCCAAAATGCTGTTTCAAAGAAAAGGAATCGAGTTGGAGAATGAAAACAACCTGACAATAAGATTTCATATATAACTAAAATAACTGTAGCAGTGCAACGTCGGCACAGAGTTACAGTACATAGCAGACAAAGGCAGAAAATGAACACCTAGAAATAGACTCAGAGAGTGAGCTGGCATTTCATGAAAGTATACAAGCAAGTGATAGAACACAAGATGATAGAAGACTGGCTATCTGTGTGGAAAATTTTCATTTTCATACACAAAATTAAAATCAATCATATTTTATAACATAAAATCTCTTTGACTTAGTACAGGAAAAGAACTTAAACCATATACACAACAAATGACTTCACTGATCCTAAAATAATAAGTAACTTAGACTCCGCCGAAATTAGATTGTTCTTCAAAGGATATTGAAATTTAAATATGCTAACCCAGAGTTTCTGATAAATAAAGTCCACACATCTGAAGAATGACTTCTATAGCTATAATTCACAAAATTCTCCTTTAAGCCAATATAAAGAAAATGAAGTGGGTAATTCAAAAATGAGGAAAATATCTAAAAGTGAATTTAACAAAAGAAAAAATTCATCATTCAACAGTAAACTCATAATATTCAGCATTATCAATCATTACAGATGTTAATATAATTAAATTACTGTACAATTCTATTTCACATCCAATTTTTTTTAAAAATCCTAGCAATACCAAGTATTGGAAGGCCATGTGTGGTTCCAGCTCTCAGACATTGCACATAGATTGCCATGAGAGCTTCAACTGACACCATGCATCACACAACAGTCATTTCTGATTAAACATTTGCTGTAAGAATCAAGAATTCTCCTGTGTACTAGTCTGAGAGAGATAATAATGTATGCACACAAGCAAGTCCTCTGGGATTGTGTGTCTTGATTTATATAAGAAAAACTGGCCATGCAGCAACGTTTACCAGAAGGAACGTGAACAACCATCTGCATTCACAAAACACTGTCCAGCAATAAGAGAGAATAAAGCACCAATGTGTGTGACATGAATTAATCCAAGAAACATTATACTGAAAGAAAGATGTCATACTTAAAAGAATCTACATTGTGTAACCCAGGGATATGGTCTTTCAGAACCACAAGGGATTAGACAATGTGAAAGACAAGGATGGGTGATTATCTGTAAAGGTGGATGTGAAAAGTAGGTGAGGGGGCAATTGAGATGAGGGTTGTCATCTACACGTGTGTGGAAACTTATTGAGCTTCATGTGTAAAGTGTATGCATTTGGCATTTTAGACAAACAAGAGTATATCTAAAAATAAATCTACAACGTTTCTCAGTACTTTAATTCCTAGAGAATTAAATCACATTCCCACAAACGAGCCATACCCATAATAGTGAACCTGAAAATGACTCAGAAGTCTTATCCACAGAATGAGTAAGGAGAAGGCATAGTCAGTGATAAAGGGAAGGAATTGCTGGTGTAAGGACATGGTGAGCTGATGACTCTCAAAGACAGCATGATCTGAAAGTGTGGAATCATTTCAAAGTGAAAAAGCAAGCTCTTACCCAAAATATCCCAAGCAAAATTTGCCAAATACAGAACAGAATGTACTATCCTTATGTGATCCTTATTCATGCTGAGCAGCGGGGATTACAGATTCTGGTGATGGAAACTAGAAGCCGTGTGGATGGCTCACTGGAAAGGGAGGGAACAAAGGTCTGTTTCCTGGGAAGAAGAGGCATAGCCTGTGCTGGATGTGGCTTAGTGGACAGAGACAGCACCCAATTTCATTCAACAGAATGTTTAACCATCCCTTCACTAGAGACTTCCTTCTGTACATGTGACAAGAGATCACACTACTAAAGTCAGTTCTGGGATCTGCCACAGCAGGAGAAAGCCCTACATGTGATTGTAGCCACATTGTTTTACCCCTTGCCACAGTCCCTGGAGGAAAAGTTGACTCTTAATAAAAATTCCAAGGACAAGTTGTTCTAGGAGGAATTCTTTTGATTCATGTTTTCAATTGATTATCATTATTGTATGTGATGTGGTAGCACATATGTGGTAATCAAAGGATAACTTGTATGGAATCAATTTACTTCCTGTACCTTTATGTGGGGACTGGGAATTGAACTCAGGCTGCTAAGTTTGTACAAGTGCCCTTACCTTCTCAGTCATATTACCAGCCCCTTTATCCCAGATTTTTCCTCTTCAAACCTTTGGGTAAGTTTTCCCTTACTTTTTTTTTCAGTTTTCTACTTAAAAGTAAGAGCAGTCAGCCAGATTTATTTCCAGTTTCTTAGATGAAAGTATCAATGACCTTTAAAACATTTTCCAGGTCCACAGCACATACATTGACAAGCCAGAGTGACAGCTCTCCACTGAAGGGCAGGCCTCATCCAACAGCATCATGACAACCAGAAAGGCAGAGATGGACTTCCAAAAGGTACACTGTGCCTTTATTGTGATAGAAATCCTGCCTCAGTTTCCCACATGCTGCTTAGGATCAGATTCAAGATGACCTTATCAACTCCACATATTTAAGCCTGCCACACTTATGGATTCTGGACTTGCAAGATCCTATTTATATATTAGTCAAAGAAAAAGAAAACAGCATAGAGTCAGAGATGACAGGTAGAAAGATGAATACCTATTGGTTCTGCTGCTCCAGAGACTACTAATACAGCATATATCAATATAAAACCAACCCAACAGAACTTGTTTGATCTCAGATTATTTTTAGTGTAACTGGTCAACCATAGACTAACTTCTTTACCTTGGGCACCTGACAATAATGCCAAATATTCATTGCTGCACTATGCCACTGAAAGGTAAAGTTGCTTATTTTCTATGCATGCTGATGTTTCTATGAACCAGGTTCATTTTGAGTTCTCTAAGTCACTTTGTTGGGGAGATGCAATGCTTGGAGTATTTTTGATTCTGCACAGGGCATGACTAACAAGAGTGAGCCGGTCATCTGCTACCACCATGCTACCTTCTCAAGTCATGTTTGTAACCGTCAGTGCTGTTGTGGCTAATAATGATTGCCAACTTTAGAAGAGCTAGAATTACCCAAGACAACCAGGACAGTTCCTACTGGGATGATTGAGGTGGGAGGACCCTCTCTAATAATAAATAGCAAATAAGTATTCACTTTTAATGACTCCACACGTTTAAAGTAAGATATGTGGAAATAATCTTTATAAGATAGTAGGTGGTAGGAAGTGATAACAGACATCGGAAGAAAGCCAGGTCAAGTGTCTGAATTTTGAGGGTTTCCCAAGAAAGGGTCATGGGGAGTATTCAGAGGACTCATTGGTAAGAACTGACTAGTGACTCATCGGTAAGGATTTCCAGGCCTCAGGATTCTGTAGAGTGAAACATACCAACTCTGCATCAAACAGGTTTTCAACTGTAACATTTTGAACCTCAGACTGCTATGGGGGTTAGACACAGGTCATTGCTTCAGACATTGGAGCTATAGGAAAGTACCAGACAGAACAGAGGGATATAAAACCACCTTATGTTATAAACATTATTCCCCAGAAGAAAGGTATAACAGACAGCATAAGTAAGTAAAAGATCATGTAGCATGATCTAAAGAGAAAGGCAAAGTGGACAGGTATAGGAAGGTAATTCTACAACAGATGGTCTAAGAAGGCTACCTAGGATGGTGCCTTGCAGAAAAACTACAGAAGCACAGCACAGGCAGCTCAGGCTGGAGGACCAGGCCAGCCAGGAGTCCTGCTGAAGATGGATGTCCCAGGTCTGAGAGTCAGAAAAGCCCTGTGGCCCAAGTGAAGCAAGGAAAGGTGGAGATATAAGAGCAAGTCAGAGAGTCATCTTCTGACACCTGAGCACTTTCACACCAAGCGGGTGGAAACCAAGGCATATTTTAGGCACACTTCTGTTTTTTAATGAAGGTTCTAGAATATTCTGCATGATGAAAATATTTTTAAGAATAGAAGTAAGTATGGAGGCAGGAGAGATAGAAGTGTGAGTCAGGAAATACCCTTGCCTCATGGAAAAATAGAGGATACTAGACAGCTCACCTATTCAAGGCCAACTGGGGCTACATGGCAAGGTTCTGACTCAAAAGGAAAAGAACAGATACAGAGACATGTGGCTAGAAGGAGAGAAAGAGAAAGAGAGAGAGGGAGAGAGAGAGAGAGAGAGAGAGAGAGAGAGCAAGCAGAGGGAGAGAAGGAAGGAGGGAAAGAAGGAATGAATAAACAAATGAACCAACCAAGCAACCAATGAAGGAATGAAAATATAGCAGGTAAAAATGCAAATGTTTGTAAGGACCCGAACCCATCCACACACTAGCTTGCACTGGTGTGTGCTTAATAAAATGTTTCTTAATCATTAGAGCTCTTAAAACCAGGGACAAGCCCTTCCTACCCATCACTCTTCCTATAGATTCAGTTGCTCTATGGGTCCACAAATATGTAGAAACCCAGGTAGAAAATGCCTTACAACCAAAATCTTTCCCTCAACAAACTTAATCAGAAATAGGGAGAACCCTAAACTCCTCTGGAAGATCTGACACTTTCAAATTAGCAGCTCCAGCACCCAGATAGCTGGACAAATAGAAGAACCTGCTCAGAGCAGGAAAGGGACAAGTAACAGCGATGAACTCTGACAGCATTTCTTGTTCTCTCTTATCACAACACTAAGGGTTCTACACCCAATTCTTCTTTAGAAACCACCCATTGAGCTTGGTGTTAGTACCAACATGCTTGCTGGCTTTCTAGACAAGGAACCCAAGACTTAACAAAGAGTCCAAGCAAATGAATACAAGATCAGGAGTGGAACACTAGGTTGGGGGTGTGACTCCATGATAAAGCACTTGACCAGTATGCATGAGGTGCTAGGTTCAATGCCCCCAAGCCCCAGTAGACAAGAAAAAGAACATGAGTTGCATGCTGGATAGCATAAATCTGAACTGTCTGTCTCAGTCACTCTCTGTAGAGAACGACCAAGGTGAGATCTAGATGTTTGGAAAGGGACTAGCCAGTGGTGTGCCCAAAGTCTGTCAGATATAGAAATGCGTTTCCTGTCTGTTTTTTTTTTTGTCTGTTTTTTTAATTCTGAAAGTAACTACAATGAAAAACAGATGTTCAGGGGGGAGGTTTGAAGTCCAGTTCTAGGTTATTTTGCTGTACACACTCTTCTGGGCACCTTGAGAGAAACAAGAAGTAGACTGTCAGCCCGAGTGTCAAAGAAGGCACCAGGATGACAGGAGGGGGAGGATGGGTGGGGGAGAGTTCAGTGATTCCTGACTCCCATATAGACTGATTATCCCACTCCCAACATCCCACATCGTTCTCCTTACTGCCCTCCCCCCTTACCCCATAGCCTCTCTCTCAACACTTCCAGTCAGGAACACTTCACTACATCATTTCCAGAATTATCTGGTTCCGAGGGATGATCCAAGAATCCATGTGCACTCTAGATGCATGCTCTGAAGTTTCACATCCTTCCAGAGTGTCACCACAATTCTTAGCACTATAGAGCAAAATCCCATCTCACATGCTAGAGTTCAAGAGCTCAACCTTATTACTCTGTGTCTTGGGTTTTGTTTTTTTTTTTATTCCTGTTAATAATATTATCTTTCTCATAAGCAAAGGTTGTAGTGATTATCATCTTTAACCTAAGTTTGTATTAGAAAGAGCTTTTCCCTTTGAGATGAAGCCATCTTTGATTAAATGAATAATAAATAAGTAAATAAACTCTGAAAAGTACTCACCATTAGCCAGAGGTCCTAGCCATCTTTATTCCTCAGCTTCAAACCACCAGAATTTGTCAACTGCAAAAGGTGACTTCTCTAATAGTTTCATGTAAATATGGTTGCCACCCTATCTCTAAACACCTCCCAGTTTCCTTATCAGTTACTTTACAGGAACCCAGTTGCTGATAGACAGAAACTGTCT
This sequence comes from Mus minutoides, assembly GCA_902729485.2. Taxonomy (NCBI): domain Eukaryota; kingdom Metazoa; phylum Chordata; class Mammalia; order Rodentia; family Muridae; genus Mus; species Mus minutoides. Next base: position 391,332 of record LR749561.1, on the reverse strand, counting down.
CTGGTAACTCAGCGATAGCTGTTAACCATCTTCACTCGCTTTACTGCTTGTCTTAGACATTTGACACAATGTACTTCCAGTTTTAACCTTATCTCCATAGACCTTCAAATATCATCAAAACAAAGAACCAGCCCAACTCCTGCTGGCCGTAGGTCTCTTGCTGTCCTAAGAGAGCAAGTAGATAGACCGAATTCCCCTACAGCTCTGCTCTGAGGGTGACACCGCACAGTTCTGCAGACAGTGTTACTCTTGAAACTTCTGTGTCAAGATTTTCAAGAGTCTGGCACATGCCATGTACTTAAGCGAACAATCAACTCTTTGTATACTGACTAGGCTCACATTATCCCTTGTAGCCTCCACCCATGGACAGGATGCTCAGAAGATAATTATCTTACCCAAGCCACTGGCTGGTACAAGTGAAGACAGAATCCAAAGCGCACATAGCTGGATTCTTTCCACCTGTTCCCAAATGGCCTCTCGAGTCTTTGTAAGAAATATATTATGAGTTCACGTTAAGTGTTCTAGAATACTAAATACCAACTTTAGTTATCTATACAATTGTTTCTCTCCACATTAGTAGCTTTTGAACCAATGGGATGTGTAATTAACCAAAGCCCTCCATATGGAGAAAGAACGAACGCTTTAGGTACAACCTGTTTTGTCTCTTACGTGTTGTGTAATTTGGGGAAATACTTGTTTTGGTCTCTCAAAATAATCTCTTGTCCAAAAGGTATGATTGCTGATAAATAAATAGCCTCTGTAAAGATAATCTATATTAAAGTTTCTCTGCCTCAAACATGTACATTACTTTTGGTAAAACTACATTTAAAAAACAAAATGAAACAAACCAACAAACAAACACCTTTAGGATTTATTTGACCAGGCAGAGCTCTTGAAAACTCAACAGATGTCACATCTGGCTAAGTCCGTAACAAGTTTGAGATAGAGTCTGGGTTTCAATCTTACTCTTCATTGGTTGTTTTTTTTTTTTTTTTATTGTTTTGGTTTTGTATTTTGGTTTGTTTGTCTTTTTGTCCTTGTGTCAAGAGACCAGCCACCCACATTTCAGCCAAATCATTTATGCAATTACTGGCAGCATAAATAAAAGCTAAAAGTCCAGCAAGTAAATGCCATCGGAATCTTACTGTGTGGTCTCCACACAGAATGTGATTCCCCACGGCATGAGAATGGAGAAAACACAAACAACCACACACCACCTACTGACTGACATGCCCAACATTATCCCAGACACTGGTAATCAGTCACACACCACACACTGACTTACATGCCCAACATTAATCCAGATACTCAGAGATGTACGAACATGAAACACATTCTTAGCCTCATGGAATACAGCCCTGTAGAGTTGGGGAAGGGGTTATAACATTTCATAAGCCTGAAAATATACAGTTCAAACTAAGATATTTGAAAAATAAAAATTTTGAAAATTAGAGTGGATTGTTCTAAAATTATATGTTTGCTTGTTTGTTTGTTTGTTTGTTTGTTTTGCCTTGTTTTACTTTGAAAATTTTATCCAATCTATAATTATCTGGGAAGAAGAAACCTTAAGTGAGAAAAGTCTCTATCATATTGGCCAGTGGACAAACCATTGGGAAATCTTCTCATTTAATAATTAATGTGGAAATAGCAGCCACTGTGGATGGTGGCACCTCCTAGACGGGTGTCCTTGGTTGTATAAGGAAGCAGTCTGAACAAATATGGAGAGCGAGCCAATAAGCAGCGTTTTTCTATGGCCTCTGTTTCAATTCCCACCTCCAGGTTTCAGACTGAGTTCCTGCCCTTTCTTCCCCAAGTTTCTTTTGACCATGGTGTTGATCACATCAACAGAGATCAAGCTAATGTGATAGTCTTTCCTCGTGAGCAGATCTTTTCCCCATCTGCTGTTGTGGTTGGCCTATGGTTCTACCCTAACTCTAGATCTCTTGATATCATTTATTGTCATGAGTATGACAATAACAGTGTTTAAGAACGTGGCCCTTATCAGTGTTTAAGAATGTGGTTATTTATCTTTAAAACAGTTTTCATCAATCCTTCACATTTACGTCTTTGGTACTCTCTAAATGAATAGTGGTATCCTCAATGCTCCCATCAAAACCTAGAGAGACCAATGTTGGGGTCCTCCAGAGCCATAAATAAAAAGATCTTACTGAAAATAAAATATTTTAAAAACCCAAGTGATCCTGTATGGGTTTGGTATGTGTCTATTTATAAAGGCTTTGAAAAGTGTGTATCTCAAAGACTGCTAGATCACATCCACCTCAAAGGGAGAGTCTAGTCCAACTATCTTGGAAAGTCTCCTCAAACCAGAAAGTCTTAGATGTCCCCCATCCAGGATGATATATCCTTATTTTCCATCCAGCAGAAAAGAATTGTACCTCTTAAAACTAGGAGTCTCTAAAGAAACCACATGCAACCAAAGGTGTTTCTGAGGGTAGTAAGATGGCTCATGGGTAAAGTCACTTGTCCTCAAGCCCAACAACCTGAGTTGTCTCTCCAGGACCAAGATGAGAGAAGAAAAGAGGGAGTCCTCTGGCTTTCACCGGTGTGTGCACATGCATGCATGTGTGCCCCCCACACACACACACACACATTCCATCCCAGCAACAGAAAACAGTCACAGATACAACCCCACAAAAACAGCACAGACGTAAAAAGTGTCTCAAGACTAAATGTCCTAAACCCAAAGATAAGCTGGGGATTCTGTGTGTGTATGTGTGGAAGGTGGTTCATGAAATTTTAAGGCATGTCTGAACAAGAAAGCAAAGCAGAAAAACATCTATAACAAATCATCAATTAATGGTGGATGCCATGCAGGAGGAGCGGCAGGGGGCATATGAGCTCCCTGGAGATGGTCCACCATTTTGCACAGCTGTGATAGATGCACCTTGGAGAGGCAAAGCCTCTCGGTGGTGCTCTGGTTTCTTGTGTTTGCCATTGCTACTTTCTTCATATATCGAGCATAGTGTAATTGAGCATGGGAAGACCCTCATTGCCTATGGTCTGGTGTGATTTCTTCTTGGGAGACAGTCCACTCTATTGGGCAATTTTCTGTAGATCAACATAAAGATGAACTTTCATAAAATAATAGTTTATATGAACTAATGCTTTTACAGAATTACTGACTTGATGAAAAAAGTTTTAGGAAGTTAGGGTAATAGAAAGTTTAAGGAGATGGTTTAGGTTGTTTTGTCCAAAAGAGATAATAAAGTTAGAATTAAGAATGGGATGTGGACCCTCCTTGTAGAATAGTAAGGGCTGCATAGGTTTAAAAAGGACTACAGTAAGCTTTCATGTGTTATGAACATGTAATTGTACTTGGAAGAGGAAAATAGGCTTGGGACAAGTTAGCGATCAAAGAAAACATTTCATTTTAGGTTGGGTCTGAGTTCCTGGATCTTATGATCTAGAGATGTGGCCATTGGTTTTGGTGTGCACCATGAAAAGTCAGGGTAATGAACAAAGAACAAATAATTCTATTGTGAGAATAAGAGTAGAGAATAGATGATTAGCCAGTTTAACTGAACAAGACTTCAAAAATGAAACGTAAGCAAGATGATGATCTGTTTCTTGAGAAATACAAATTTTCATCAGTTAAGCATAGGAAAAAAAAACTTCCTACTATAAACTGGATTGTTTCAACTTCATTAAACAGTGACAAAAGAGTTATCACTTTGGGGTTACGATGAACTTGTAGAGAGAAAGATAGACAGGAAATGTGTAGTTAGGTATGAGTTTCAAAACAAGAATACATAATCAATAATTCTGTTGTAATTTCCTTTCCTGTGATGATTTCAATCTGGCTTTGAAGTATATGTTTCCATGGTGATTACTTTTAGAGAATATATAATTTGTGGCTATGAGGAAATCTTTTTCTTACATAGAGAATTTTGTCTTAGGTTGTACAAAAAGGCTAAGGGGGGAAGAGTTATTGGAGTCTGTTTATTGAAGCTTTGCTCTATCTACTAAGTAAGTGTGTGTGTGTGTGTGTGTGTGTGTGTGTGTGTGTGTGTGTGTGCGTGTTGCAGCATGCCCATTGGATCTGGTTTCATCCACTGAGCGTGTGTAAGTGGGTGCCTGCTTTACATTGTCTCAAACCCCACATAACCTCCTTAGTTCACTGAACACAATGTTGGAGCTGGTCTCCAACACTTTTCTAGAACGTTCAACAGGAAATAAAACCTCAGATTTTATTTGCATACAAAGTAGTAAATTTATTTGGAACTCTTACAATTTCATAATGGTGGAGGCAGGGGTCAGGGGAGTCTCCTCGTGGACAAGAACTGAATTGGCCTGACCAGTTGTTCTTAGTGAACTACAGTTTGCTAACCTGGTCTGCAGAGGTGAAGAATGGACTGTGGTAACTCCTGTCTCCATCTTTAAAGAGTTAAAAGTAACAATCAGGTGAGAAGTCTGGGTCTCCACCCTTCACTCTTACTACCTCCCCAACCCATCCGAAGTCCATGTGATTTCTGAGGACAAGAATCATGCTTAATGGACATGCTCACTGGGAGAAAAAATAATCTTCATCTGAAACTTTTGATTTTTACATTCTCTATCTCAGAGCAAGAGAGAGAGGTGGGGAGGGAGAAAGAAGAGAGGAGAAGAGAGGAGAGGAGAGGAGAGGAGAGGAGAGGAGAGGAGAGGAGAGGAGAAGAGAAGAGAGGAAAAGAGAGGAGAAGAGAGGAGAAGAGAGGAGAAGAGAGTGGAAGAGAGAGGAGGGGAAAGGAGAGGAGGGGGAAGGGAGAGGGAACATATAGCCTTCCTCAGACTTCATGGTTTCTATGAAACTTGCAAAAATCTTTCCATATTTTAACAAGATTCTTGTCTCTGCCTATTTTTGGATAGATTAAGCAACAGAATGGCCACTTGGAAAACTAATCGTGAGAACTCCAGAAAAGATAGTATAGCAAGCTTCTGACATGATTCCAGGTGAAGTTTCCTGCTTATTCCTTCTGGACTCCTCCCCACACTTTATCAAGGCAGGCCAATGTGACACAAACTGAAACGCTGGGCCTCCTCAGAGCTGAGCTGTGACAATCACATGCCATCATCTAGTCTCTCTTCTCAGGACTTGTTCATCCTCAGAGCAGCTCCATGGAGTGCTTGGGCAGACGGGTACAAGAGCCACTGACCTACGAGCCACTGAGTGTGAAGTCCCCGGGTTCAGCCAAGTCTTCCGAGATGGACCCTAAGACAGAAACACCACCTAAATCTCTCAAATTCCAGGCTCTCAGAAACCATGTTAGATATTAATGTTTGCTACATCAGCTGCTCTAGACATGTAAGCCTTGTTACCATGTAAATCTATAGCTTATTTTTCTTGTGGATCTCCAAGGACAAAGAAGCCAAGAGTACCTGCCCAGATAGAGTGACTTGACTCTTCCTTCTTTCTTCCTGTTTTTCTTAACTTTATTGCCCTTATACAAAGTCCAAAGTTCAACTTCTACCCATACCCATGAGCCTCGTGATATCTGTGACATCAGGATGTTGGCAGCACAGAGGTTTCCATTATCAGAGGAAGCATCTGCCCGTAGAGATCATTCCACTGCTCTTCAAGGAATATCTGACCCACTCTGATGAGATAAGGCTTCTTCTTGTTATGTGTTCATTCTGTGCATTTGACAGAAACAAACTCATTTCACACTGGGAGGAAATATTTTATTAAGTATCACCTAACACCTGCCATACCCTTTCCTGAGCTGCAGTTGCAAACTTGAGCCCCCATACCTGGATACTATATTCATTTATATATATATATATATATTATATATATATATATATATATATATATATATATATATATATATATATATATATTATATATATATTATATATATAATATATATATAATATATATTATGTATATATTCATTTATATATATTTAATGTTTATATTAATGTATATATAGTGTATTATATATATATTTAATGTTTATATTAATTAAATGTATGATATATATCATACATTTAATTAATATAAACATTAAAAATATAATACACTTAAATATGTTGTACTATAATATATTTGAATATATAAAATTTTAATGTATATATGTTAATTAAAGACATAATATTAATATCCTGGAATAAAGAGAGTCACTGAATAATGATAGTCAATCCACCTCATACTCTAATAAACATACAGATTTTGTTCCTAATCTCAGAGCTTTGAAACAGGAGAAGTGAACTTGAAAATTCAACAGCAGATCCAAGAATCTTGAATCATAGCCAGACACTTTAACTTTCTCCTTTCAACAACGGTTAGAACTAGGTAGAAATCTTCTATTTACTAGGAGATAGAAGAGTTCAAGACACTGTCCCACAAGATCTCAAAACTGACATTTGATAGGACAAAGTAGACACGGAATTCTCCATCTCATAATTGCGAAGAATGTCATGAGACAATAGTCAAATTAATATAAAAATATGAATAAAATAAAAATAAAAAAATAAAATCAGATCTATGACAAGAGGCAATGAGGAGAGGCTCACAGCACTGACTGCCTGGAAGAGAAGAGAATGGCAAATCCCAAGGAAGAGACTTGACCACTACCTAAGGAAGTAAGAAAAATGTAAATGAAGAAATTGAAAAAAAAAAAAAAAGTCAGGAGAAAGAAAAGGAAACAGCATCAGCACAGGAGGGGGAAAAAACGGAACAGAAAAACAAAAGTCAAGGATGCCAAAAACTGCTTTGTTGAGATCATTAAAGTTGATCAGTCCCCCTCTAGTCATGCCATTGAAAAGAAGAAAGGAAGAAGACACAGGATGTTCTAGATAAACACAGGATCTCTAGGTTGGGACTGTCGGTTGGTATGGCTCTGCCTCTCGAGTGATGGCGTAACAGCCATGCACCTTATTTCTGGCCAATCTTTTTCTCAGTGACATCTAGTGTAATACAGTGAGTCTGGGTTTTAAAGAGAGATAAAGAAGAGCTCTATATAGCATCTATGCCTCAGTACATGCTCAAAAGATCTGTTCTTTTTTTTTCTGGGATAGTCCCTGGAAATTTCTTCTAACCATTCTTCAGCATTCGCAGATGTGATCTCCAGACTCTTGGTGTATCCTGATTGTCTGTTGCCAACAGTCTGCATCCCTGGTTAGCCAAGCCTCCGTTTGCAACGTGCAGATACGAATACTGATGCTAATTGTTTTTCAAATATTGTATTTGTTTTTAGAGCATTGACAGGCCTTTTGCCTGTTTGTATGTCTGTGTGAATGTATCAGATCCCCTAGAATTGGAATTACAGACAGTTGAAAACCACCATGTGAGTACAGGAGTTGAACCTGGGTCCTCTAGAAGAGCAGCCAGTGCCCTTAACCACTAAGCAATCTCTCCAGCCCCCTGATGCTAATTATTTAAAGATCCAAACAGCACATTTGGTCCCCACATGCTCGTTATGTTTTAACTTTTTTTAGAATGTATGTGAATACATGGACAAGCGTGTATATGCACATGTATGGAGGGCAGAGGTCAACTTTACATGTTACACTGTCTTCCTTGTTTTTGGGATAAGGTCTCTCTATGGCCTGAACTGGCCAAGCAGGCTAGGCAAGCTGGCCAGTGAGCCCAGGACTCTATTCACCTCTTCTCCCTCCCCAGTACCAGTGACAAACATCCCACTAAGCACAGATTCCAAGGTCACTAACACAGGCCCTCAAGCTTGCTTTACCACCGAGCTATCTTCCCTGATGGCATTTTACTGTTATGTTGTTATGTTTTGTTTTGCTTTGCTTTGTTGCTAAAGAAACCTTTACTAGGCACATTTTACAATTCCATGTCACAAGCCTGAAATCTAGTGAGTGATGTATTCTTTGGTTGGTGGTTTAGTCCCTGGAAGCTCTGGAGGGTCTGCTTGGTTGATAATGTTGTTCTTCCTATGGGATTGCAAACCCCTTCAGCTCCTTCAGTCCTTCTCCTAACTCGTCCACACTCATGATGTTTGGCTGTGAGCATCAGCATCTGTATTTGTCAGGCTCTGGCAGAGCCTCTCAGGGGACAGCTATACCAAGCTCCTGCCAGCAAGCACTTCTTGGCATCAGCAATGGTGTCTGGTTTTGGTAGGAGAATGCCAGGGCAGTGAGGTGGGAGTGAGTAGGTAGATGGGGGAGCCCTCTCATAGAAGCAGGGGGGGAAGGGAGATGGGATTGGGAGTTTGAGGAGGGGAAACTGGGAAAGGGGCTAAGATTTGAAATGTAAATAAATAACAGAGAGTGGGGGTGGAGAACCTGGTAATTCCTGCCTCCATGGCAACAGGCACCTAGACAAATAAATGTGATAAAATATACAAGAGCCCTTGAAGAAAACATAGCATTCCTACAAGATAGTTTTAAATTCTATACATTGATAAAAATCTTAGGAGTAGAAATCTTCCCACTGTGGTTAAAAAAAAAAACCCCAAAATGAAACAAACAAACAAACAAAAAAACCCAAACACTTTCCACTTGGAACCGAGACAAATACTCACACAAACTAAAGCCAACGGGAAAGTTCCTGGTTCATGCCAGCTTTTAACATCCCTAACAGATTAAGAGACTTTTGTCAGTCAATCAAAGTATATATTGTTAAAAGAGAATCACAAGATCCAAAATAAAAGTCATAAACAGTCAAAAAAACTTACAAATATTCTGAACCCTCGTAATAAAAATGCAGTTTAGACTCTTAATATATTTTTATCTGCCAAACTGATAAAAGAACACACAGCAATTTCCATCACTTTATGTCAGAAAAGATTCCATCCTAATGTTTTAAAGCCATGATGTAAGTGATAACAAAAAAAATTTTCATGCAAATATATCATATATAGACAAATATATATGTATTCTGTATGTATACACACATACAGAAAGACTTCGTGTTTATCTTCTGATCAAATGAATTACTTCTCCGGGTGAAATCAGAGATGATTTTTCATCTCTTTCTCAGACACCCCATCAGCCTAGCAGCATCTGCTAGAGAGTCCCAGCTTCCAGCACAACTGTGCCATGTGATGCCAAAGGCCAAGGTCAAGTAGCAGTCTGTCTGAACTACCATAGTGTACTTTTCAAAAATCAGCCGATGTGCCTCCAGATAAGATAAGCTTCCTGGTAACGGGTGAGGAGGGTTAGATAAGTTAGTGCGGAAGTTTGCAGAAGTCAAAGTGGAGGGAAGGAGAAGGGCAAACACTAAAGAGAGGATCCCCTTAGAAATTCTCACCCCCAACTTCTTCCTCGGTGCAGACACTGACCCCTGAGTAAGTTGCATGTCAGAAGCAATTAATTCTGAATAAACCCAGACCTAGCCCAGAGATGGGAAGCACCTTTACATAACGCTGTTCACTTGTCTTTCAGCCCAGCTCCCTCCCAGAGCCACCTATTTCCTATTCTACCCAGTCTTTGGGAAAATCACATGGATCCTAAGTACACCACAGATACTTTGTCTGCTGAAAGATGTATGAAGTTTTTGGGTGGCATTCATATGAACACACTGTGACAGGCACTGAAAATGTGGGGCAAAATAATACATCTTCTGATAAGAAACTGTATAGTGAGTGTTCTGAAACATATTATAGAGTTAAGATAGTAATTACCTATACTCCCTCCATAGAAGACAATATGGAAAAAGTTGGGAAATATACTGTTTAAGCTTGATTGTGAACTTGGTTGGATTATTAAGAAAGGCCTTGATTTGTGGAGCTAAGGTCTGGGTGTCTGTGATGACCTTTCTCAACAAGAGTAGAATGGAGAGGGCTCTGGACTCATTGAAGATTAACTCCTGTCCATTCATAGTATGATGGTCTCCTCATAAAGTTAGTAAAAACACACATAGAGAGTCCTTGGGTACATCACTGAGGTATGTCTGTGGGGCTATCTCTTGCCTGAGCCTATTCCTGGATCCCCTTAGGTCTCTGTGCCATAGTGAGGTGAGAGAGTGTCTTTACCCAATCCTTCTGTCTACATGATTTTCTGCCCAAGCACATGAGGCCAACATAGTTATGGACTAAACCCTTAGAACCACGAGCCAAAGCAAGTCTTTGCTCTTTTTCATTATTCAATGCGACACAGAAGTAACAAATACACAAAAGGTGAAGAACAGGTACTTAGTGATAGATGTGCATATGGTTATTTTAAGGAAAAGCTCCCTTCTTGGTTTCCAGCACGATGATAGCACACAGATTGAACCTCTGTCCTGGTATAGGGTAATTTCTCATTCAGCAAGCAAAATCTTTGTCCTACTCATGGAATTATATCAGAATCAAATATTCAACTCAATATATTCACTTCCAGAGCAGTGTAACATACTGACCCTTTTTCAACCATGACAATAAGGGCCACAGCCCAAAGGAATGAGGATAGGTGAGTTAGCAGGAACCTAGAAGTCTGAGTGGCCTCAGATCCAGCTCCATCTACCATTGGGCAAACACTCACCTACCCAGGGACTGTTCCCCAATTAAAGAAAGTTAAATTGAGATCATTTTTAAGCCAACAGCTTTGGATTATGACTAATGCCCAAGACGTCATGTGTACACAGTGGCTTAAGGTTGTTGGTCAAGACTGATACTATGAAGTATATTTTACCCAGGGACTGTCTAGCTGTTTTTCCCAGCTATATGTGGTAGAGAAAAGGAAATGACCAAGGCATGAAAAGAATAGTTTGTAAGCGTCTCATTTTCTCATCTTTATAATGTCTCCTTCTTCTTCCCAACTAGTTTGAGGGTTTGTAGTTGCTTTGATTTGATTTGCTTTGTTGGAGATGGGTTTTTCTATGTACTTCATCCCTCATATCCACCTTCCTCAGCTTCCTGAGAGCTAAGGTTCCAGGCAAGTTCCTTGGGACCAAGACAAGTCCCCTTTGTGAGCACTCGGGTTTTGTGGAACCTTCACACAGCAACACTATAGGTCATGCTACTTTGGCTTCTAGCACCCTGATATATGCTGCATGAGGTAGTGATGGGGGAGTCTGCATGTTCATTTTGCTTGTTCTATGTCTAGCATCTTGACCTAAGGTCATGTGGTATTCAGGAGTTCTGTGAATACCTCTAAGACAGTTGTCAGTATTCTTATGCAGCAGTTGGGATTTTTCAAAATCAAATCTAAAAATGTGCTGAAATAAACAGAACAGGAAATTACTATGTATGCCTAGTAAAGTTATTTTCAGTAGAATTATCTTGTTTTTGTTTTAACATTTCATTTTTTGGTTTATGTATGTAGACCTACATGAGTTTATGTATATCATGTAAAGGAGCCTTCAGAAGCTAAAAAGGGCGTGGGATCCCTTAGAAGTAGAGTTACATATGACTATGAACCACCATGTGGAGACTCAAACTTGGGCCCTCTTCTAAAAAAGCAATGTGTGAACCATCTCACAATCCCAGAATTTTCTTGTTTTGTGACAAAAAAAAAATCTATCCTCAAACTCTAGAAATCTTCCTTTTTTAAAGGTGCAGTTAGGTTTGTAATCTTAAATCAAATTCTTACTAAGTTTATATACAATCTTAAGCCTATTTGTAACATTGAAATTCTTAAGAAAAAGTAACTTTGTAAAAATTAATTTATTTCCTGGGAGGGTCTTAGTCAAAGCACTTAAGAAGGGAAATCAGATACATTAAATTAATAATTAGAGTTTAAAATAGTTATAGATATTTATCCTAATACATTTGTAAATGGATAGCCACATGTTCTGTTTTTAAAATGTGCTAGACTTAAAAATGCCTTAATATAATTTTAATCTTCTGCTTAAAAAATTGACTGACAAACTGAAACCAATATAAATCCATGTTTTCTACCTCTAGGTCTATCCTTAAAGGGACTCACCATATTTATGAATTTACTTATATATTTATGTGTATGTGTGCCTGAGTATGCATGTGCACCACATGTGTGCAGAAACCCTCAGAGGTCAGAAGATGATGTCTGTCTAATTCCTTGGAATTGTAGTTCCAAATAGTTGTTGATACATAGATACCAGAGAGCAAACCAGGATCTTCTAGAAGAGCACCCAGTGCTCTTAACCTCTGAGCCATCTCTCCAGCCCTCAGAGGAACTGAAAGTTACTCTGAATGAGCTATAGCTATCAGGGATAAAGAAGGGTTTGTTTGACCCCCACTTCCCAACACTGTGAAGACAGAGTCAGACCTAACTCAGCAAAGCCCTCTAACTTAGAAAACTTCAGCAGGACTTGCAGTACAGCAGTCCACTTGGCAGAGAGATTTCCATCCACAGCTCGCATCAGTCTGACGCCTTCTCTCACCTCGTCTAACCACTGTATCATTTCCTGCCTTTCCTCCTGGACAGCTGTTATCATCCCCCCTCCACACACACACCCCTCCCTTTTTTCAATCCTTTATCTCATTTTTTCAAAGTTGATAAAAACAGCTGCCCTTTCTCTCAGTCATATGTTCCTGGAAAGAGAGGGAGGAATAGAGGTAGGGGAAAGGCCAGGGAGGAGAGGTAGGGAGAGAAGGCTCTAATCGGGATGTTAGTTAATTAATTAACTAATGAAAAAATAAGTAAATGACAAAATATATCTCTCAGCATGAATTTAGACATGTACTACAAATCTAGCTGGGTACAAGAACATGCTTGAGATTCTGATCTCCATGGAGGAGCGGATGCCTGCTGGGTTAGAGACAGTGGTCCTTAGAGCTGCTGATGAAGGATAAGAGTTACAAAATAACCAAGTCCTAGGAAACCAGGAAGGTCCAGCAACATTTCCTGCTGTGCGACTCAGGGTGGAGGTCCCTGGCTCTGCTACTTAGCAGAGCAAAATAATCTTTCCAACCCTAGATCTGCAATATCAATACAAAAGAGGTACTTACGAGACTGTGGAGAAACACGGTCTGGCACCCTGTACAAAGAATGCTTTTGAAAATTAGAGTCGTGTGGACATAGCTGTGGCTACTAACTCACTGACCTGAATATGTTTTAAAAGAATTCTAAATCGCCAAATGATGTTGGCATTTTAACAAATAAAGCATAGAAGGAATGCTTTAATCAAAACAAACCTTTTCGGTTCCAGATAATGGTTCCTCATTCCTCACAGAGCACGGGCTGTGCCTCCCTCTCTCCTGCAATGATTCAACAGGACTAGGATCCTCACCATCCCCGAAAACATCAAGGTGCATCCCTGTTCAGATGGAACAAGGTGCTGTGGTATTATCAGAATCCATACACATTCACGTTCCAGCATGAATGCTAGAACACATTCTAGCATGGCTGTGCTCTGCCCAGCGCATTCATTTTCTAGTCAACAGAGGATTGATGGAATGGACTCTCTGAGTGGTATTTCTCAGCAAAGAATTCCCAAGCCAAAAGAGAGAGATCTTTTATGTCATCATATGTAGGAAAAAGCTTCCTGAAAGTCTTCTGTTCCACAACCCTGCCTCAAGCCTGTCCCACTTCCCAGCTCCAGTGCAACTTTGAACAAAACACTGAGCTAAAACAGCTTTCTCTCTTCACAAACTCCAGGGCCTCAGCCCATGGCAGCCCACCAGGAGCACAGCCCCTTTCCTCCTTGGACTGGTGCACACATGGGGCCCAGTATCTTGGGAGTGGTGCACACCACAGATCTCTGTTTCTAGTGTCAGTGAGCACAGGGAATGTGTGTCCTACACTTCAGGAGGGACTTCACCTAAGCAGGGGAAAGCAGAAAGAACTATGGGTCTTTCCATGATGAAGTTGTCTCCCTAGAGTCCCGGCAGACCTTCCAGAGTTTATCTGCACACAGAGCATAGGTTGGGGGTAGTTGTAGCAAATGGTTTGAGAATCTCTCAGAATGACTGTCACGCTGGATCCTTGGATCCTCAGAAGGAAGCTGGTGCTGATCCACCTTCCCCTTAGTAGCTTTGCCCTAACTCCTTTGTCCTGCCTACCTCATTCAACCAGCCATCTTGCCTGACTCTCCTTTGTTTTATTTCTGGATCAAATCATTCTCTACAGGGGTCCGACATTTCTTCCGTAACGTTCAAGCACTAAGCCACACCCTACCCATCTCTGCAGCAGCCCCCATCTGCTTCTATGGGAGTAAAATAAACGCAGGTTTTACTGACGTTTTCACCTCAATCACCTCTTTATCTGTTTCTCTGCTTTATCACCTGCCTTGTTCTCACAGTCTCGGGCAAGCTGCCTGCCACTGCATGTGAGACTACATGCATGTGAGACTGCATGTGCGTGAGACTACATGCATATGAGATTTCGTGTGTGTGACACTGCATGCATGTGAGACTTCATGTGTGTGAGAATGCATGTATGTGGGGTTATATGTATATTAGACTGCATATGTGTGAGACTGCATGCATGTGAGACTGCATGTGTGTGAAACTGCATGTGTATAAAACTGCGTGTATGTGGGACTGTATGTATATGAGACTGCATGTGTGTGGTACTATATGCATATAATACTGCATGCATGTGAGACTGTATACGTCTATATAAGACTGTATAAGACTGCTCAGCACTGAGTCATAACAATACTGAGTCATAACTCCCTGAATGTATTATTTCCATTTTCAACCTTTTCCCCCCACTCTCTGCTAAGGTTTCTTAGTCTCTATTATCATATCCTCAAGCCCAGGGACTTTTCCTCTATATAGTCTAATTGCTATTTCTATTGCTTGTCCTTAAGACCTCTGGTATTTTTCTTCTGTATAATCTTAGTTTGTATTTCCCTGGCTTCCAGTCACTTCGTATTTTTCTTCTATGTACTTTCATTACTATTTCCCTAACTGAGTCACCTTTTCATTACAGATACTGGTTGTTTGTTTGTTTGTTTGTTTGTTGTTGCTATACAAGTTTTCATTTGATTTTGGGGCTTATTTAATTCCATTTCTGCTGGATGCCCTACATTAGCCTTCATTATCATGTCTTTAAATCTTTTTTAATTAGATATTTTCTTTATTTACATTTCAAATGTTATTCCCTTTCCTAGTTTCCCCTCCAAAAATCCCATATCCTCTCCCCCTCCCCCCAACCCACCCACTCCTGCTTCCTGGCCCAGGCATTCCCCTATACTGGGGTATAGAACCTTCACAGGACCAAGGGTCTCGCCTCCCATTGATGACCGACTAGGCCATCCTCTGCTACATATGCAGCTAGAGCCATGAGTCCCACCATGTGTTTTCTTTGATTGTTGGTTTAGTCCCAGGGAGCTCTGGTTAGTTCATATTGTTGTTCTTCCTAATGGGCTGCAAACCCCTTCAGCTCCTTGGGTACTTTCTCTATCTCCTTCATTGGGGCCCCTGTGCTCCATCCAATGGATGGCTGTGAGCATCCACTTCTGTATTTGTCAGGAACTGGCAGAACCTCTCAGGAGACAGCTATATCAGGCTCCTGTCAGCAAAATCTTGTTGGCATCTGCAATAGTGACTGGGTTTGGTGGTTGTTTACAGGATGGATCCTCAGGTTGGGCAGTTTCTGAATGGTCATTCTTTCAGTCTCTGCTCCCAACTTTGTCTCTGCAACTCCTTCCATGGGTATTTTGTTCCCCCTTCTAAGAAGGATCGAAGTGTCCACACTTTGGTCTTCCTTCTTCTCAAGCCATGTCTTTTGCAAATTGTATCTTGGGTATTCTGAGCTTCTTGGATAATATCCTCTTATCAGTGAGTGCATATCATGTGTCTTCTTTTGTGATTGGGTTACCTCACTTAGGATGCTATACTCCAGATCCATCCATTTGTCTAATAATTTCATGAATTCATTGTTTTTAATAGCTGAGTAGTATTCCATTGTGTAAATGTTCCACATTTTCTGTATCCATTCCTCTGTTGAGGGACATCTTGGTTCTTTCCGGCTTCTGGTTATTATAAATAAGGTTGCTATGAACATAGTAGAGCATGTGTTCTTATTACAAGTTGGAGCATCTTTCTGGGTATATGCCCAGGAGAGGTATTGCTGAATTTTCTGGTAGAACTATGTCCAATTTTCTGAGGAACCACCAGACTGATTTCGAGTCCTTGTCTTCTGGTTCTATTATCACTGTTATCTGTGTTTGTTTCTACTTAAGGGCTTACCTCTTGAATACGAGTCATGTTTTCCTGTCTAATAATGTCTAGTATGTAGCTGCATGTTGAATGTTTTGGATGTAAAGTATTTCTGAATTGTGTTGCTTTCATTTAATTCTGAATCACAGTCTAGTAGAACAGTTCAGTCATCATGGTTCTGTGAAAGCACTGTGTCCTTGTGCATGTTACCTGTACCCTGTGAACATCCCTGTTCAGTTTTCCAACTGTTTAGAGTGGCAGGCCAAATCTAATATTGGTTAATCTGCTCTGGGTAATCGGGGGTTAATTTTAATCACAGTATTCTCAAGATTATTTAAGAAATCACTGCTGCACACAAATAGGAAAAGTGTGGTTCAACATCCTTCATTTCCTCTTTCTCTTCTTCCCAAAATAGTATCTGTCAAAAAAGCTTACCATGTTTTCAGCCCAGTTATTCCAGTAGAATCCAGTATTCCATGGATCAAACCATGCCCAGTCACTTAGTAACTATATCACCCTCATTTAGTTATTTAACCTCTGGAAACCTCCATTCTCCTATTTGAAAAAATAAGAATTATAGCAGTACTTGTCTCACTGGGGTTTGAAGAACAAAACAATGAGTAGAAGTGTCCATGACAGTGAACACCATAGGACAGAAGCTTAGCTAGCCTGTAGAGATATTTAAGGATCTCTCCTATTTATCCAACATAACAATTTCCTCAAGAGGATATTTATAGCTGTTTGATCTTTCTGTCTTCTCATTCTATGAGCTAATAAGTGTGGTCTCCACTGGTTAGGAAGCCCTGTGAAGGTCCTCATCAGTTGGTGGCTGAGGCTTGTTTAATCTCTCTACAAATGTATTCTCAGTATGTATAACATGCTTAGCTGCATACACTACAACAAGAACAGTACTGGCAACAACAAAAACAAAAGCCATGGCCACTTCCTTCAAGACAAGCCACTGACTATTATGGGAAACAGGCCTAAACCAAATAACAAACAAACAAGGACATGCTATTGTTAAAAAAAAAAAAAAAAGGTCCCCCAGAGATCCCAGTTACAGGTTTGATCACTAGTAGATTGGCAGCATTATGAAGAGGTAGTGGAGCCTTTTCAAAGGTGTGGACTGGAGGAGAGAGTCATACCATGGAGGACATGCCCCCTACAGAACTGTAGAACTCTGAGGTGCTATCTGTGGGGATCGGGCGTGGCCGCATGGGCCAAATATGGCGCCCTGGCTCTATGCTAAGCCCCTTGACCTTGCTTCTTTTTCCCAGTCTCAGTCATGTGCAATAAAAGCAGCACTTGTAACTCTTTGGAGAGATTAGCGCAACATTTGGCGATACCATTCTATCAGCCAATCCTGCATGCTGCCTTGGATGTGTGCATCTATGATTGGGTGGTGTGAGGTGATGTGAGTGAATGGAAGTATAAATTGAGGGCAGCCCCAGAGGAGATGAGAGACCAGATGAGGAGACCTGACCAGCGTTAGAGAGAGCAGACCAGACCGGAGACAAGTAGAGGAGAGACCAGAGTGAGTGTGAGTGAACGGCTGCAGCTGTGTGAAACCTGAGAGAGAGAGAAGCAGAATAAAGCAGAAGCTGCGAAGGCAAGCTGCTCTGAACCTGCCTTGGCGTCCCCGTGTCGTTTCTTCCCACCGTCTCTGCCGGTCAGAGACATGTGGGCGCACCACAGCTATCCATCTCTTACTTTGTTCCCCAGGAACATGGTTAGAGGTGTGATTATATATCAGCTATAACCAGCCATCGGTGCCTTAAAAGAATGATTGGAAAATTAATAAGAAAGACATTTGGGGGGGACTGGTGAGATGGCTCAGCGGGTAAGAGCACCCGACTGCTCTTCCGAAGGAGATAAGTTCAAATCCCAGCAACCACATGGTGGCTCACAAACATCCGTAAGGAGATCTGGCTCCTTCTTCTGGAGTGACTGAGGACAGCTACAGTGTACTTACATATAATAAAATAAAATAAATCTTTAAAAAAGAAAGAAAGAAAGAAAGAAAGAAAGAAAGAAAGAAAGAAAGAAAGAAAGAAAGAAAGAAAGAAAGAAAGACATTTGGGGGGAATGTACAATGGTAGATCTCTCCAAATGGTCAAAGGATATAAAGTTACTTGGGTTCCAGGTGACTGCTCTCAACCTCCTTCCCTAACAATCTCTGTCATTTCCTAGTGAGCCTAGGAACAAAGCAGTTATGGCAGCAGGGTTGGAGGCTATGCATACAGCCAGTGATACAGACAGAGAGCAGAGACCAATGCTGAGCAGCCAACGTGGCAGCATTTCCAAGGAGCCTAGCCAGCAGCCTGGTGTCATGTTAACTAACTTGGCCTACTTCCATGAAAGGAAGTGTGGCATTTTGTCTTCACTGGTCCAGTTTTTCTTGATGTTGCTTTGCCTGACCTGTGTGTAATGCTTCAGCCAAAATAACCACACATAGACTTGACAGGATGTCCTATTTCCCCATCTTACTATTCCACACAGCATTGCTCCTGAAAAAGGAACTTGCTTTACAAAGAAAGAAGTGCAACAGTGAGCCCATGCTCACAGAAGCCACTGTGGCCTTCCATGTCCCCCACCTTCCTGGAGCAGCTCGCCAAAAAAAAATGATGAAATGGACTTTTAAAGATAGAACTAGAATATGGAAAAGTGGCAAGAGCCTGAGGCCTGGGGCATATTCTTCAAAAGGCTGTATATTCAGCATCAGTATCCTACATGTATTCTACATCAGCATCCCACATGGATTCTGCAACACCACCCCACATAAATTCTGCATCACCATCCCACATGGATCCTGCATCACCATCCCACATGGATCCTGCATCACCATCCCACATGGACTCTGCATCAGCATCCCACATGGATTCTGCATCCCCATCCTATAGCATATATTCTGCATCAACCTCTGACATATGGTACAGTTTCTGATACAGCCAGGAGGGAAAAACGGAGTGACACGACCCATCACCATCCTCAGGGACCCATGAACTACTTGTCTACATCTTGTTCCCATTAGTAAAAGACTTGCCACCTGTATGTATGTATTCCCAATGGAGAACTTTTGTCAGGTATACAAGTATTCCACTGAACTAGATGACAACCAGCTAAGAAAGGAGTTACTTTGCTCCCAGGAGTGACTGGTCCAGACTACTAGGGAGAAACTGGACTGATTCTCCCCAAAGAGTATATCTGGAGTGTAACAGATTTTGCAGGATTTTGGCCATGTCTTATGATTAAGATTGGTAGAAAAGGACAACAACACAATTCATGTAAGATAATAAATCCCCTATAGTCCTCAGAAATGAATATTTGGGTCTCTATTCATTGTGACTGGTCATTGTTCTAGGTACAGATCCCAGACCTGCTCAGGAACTTGCTGAGGGTGGAGGAAATACAGAAAAGGTAGTAGAGGAAGATTGTTATAAATATCAGCTAAAGCCATGTGATCAATTGTAGGAAGGAGGGTTATAACAACCATTTGGTTATACTTGTGCACTTACACACATACATTAAGCAGATGTGTGTTTTTCCCTTACTGCTTTATCATGTGACATGACATCAATTGAGGTAGTATCAGTAATTAATTGTTATAAATCATTACCACATTTAAGTTACAGAATACAGAAAGTCCAAGCATTCCTTAAGAGCCCTCTGGCCTGCAGAGATAGCTCAGCAGCCAACAGTGCTCCCTGCTCTTGGACAGGACAAAGTTCAGTTTCTGGTATCCATCCATATGGTGGTTCAGAGCTGTCTGCGGCCACAGTTCTGGGGGATCTGATGCTTCTGTTGGCCTCCTTGGGTGCCTTCCTGTACAGAGGTGGTACATGTGTATACACTCAGGCCCACATATATGAATGTGTGTGTGTGGGGGGGAATAGTGTGTTTTTTTTATTACAAGTGGTATGGCTGCTTTATCATATTAGGAGAATTATGACCTCATTGCTTTTATTATTTGGAAATGAAGCAAATCATGAGGAGATGTTGGGTACCAAGCTGATACCAGGTGAACTTGTGGTGGTTAATTTTAGTTGTTAGTTTGAAAGGTGGACAGCACCTTCTAGCAGATACACAGAGGCCTGAGAAAAGAGCCCCTCTTTGCTCCTTGCTGCTTAAACCATCTACCCTGCTGCTGCTGCTGCTGCTGCTGATGATGATGATGATGATGATGATGATAGTGATGATGGTGATGGTGGTGGTGGTGATGATGATGATGATGATGATGATGATAGTGATGATGGTGATGGTAGGGGTGGTGATGATGATGATAATGATAGTGATGATGGTGGTGATGGTGGTGGTGGTGATGATGATGATGATAGTGATGATGGTGATGATGGTGGTGATGATGATGATGGTGATGGTGGTGGTGATGATGATGATGATGATGATGTCCCTTCATGCCATGGGAGCTCAGCTTCTTCAGTCTTCCAATGGAGACTGAAAACCATGGACTCTCTGGAACTCCTCAAGGTTTTCACCCCTGGATTGGCACTGCTGAGTTTCCCATCCTTATAGACTGAGAAGCTACTGCACACCTCAGCTTCCCAGAGTGATGCCCATTATTACACAACCCAACCTGAATCATGTAAACCAATCTAATCCATCCTCTTTGTAATACAGATTCTTTCTATTGGTGATACTCCCTCAAAAACAACCAGCCACCCCAACTTAAGTATCTTCTCTTCCAACACGCTCTCTACCACAATGTGCTCCCTCACCATAGGCCCAAAGCAATAACACCAAGCAGTTGTAGCACAAAACCGTGGGCAATAGTAAACCTTTCCATCTTAGAAATTGATTATTCAGGTATTTGTTATGGAAACAGAACACTGAGTAGCACAAACCAACAACATGCAAAAATGTATTCACAATGCTTACTTCTAGTCATCTTATATCCTGTCTGCCAGTTACTAGTACAAACATTGTATTCAAAGTTACTCTGGATCCTGCTCCTGCCTTGAGAGAAAAGTATCAAGTTCCTGCAACAGTAACAAGCACAGGGACCAAAAGGCAAAGCAACAAGACAATCTGACCTTCAGGTGCAGTCACAGAGCCTCGGTGGAGAAGCCTGACTGATCCAGATGATCTGATGGATGGATTGTCCTGAACGGGGAGCAGGAGGGGTTCAGAAGAAATGCACACAAAGGAATCGTTATGGCAGAAAGGAGCAGAGGCAAGTAAGAGAACTGAAAGAAGCCAGCATGCCTGGAGAGTGGAGAGCCAGGCAAAGGGTGTGGGCTAGAGAACAGGGTGGAGACACATTGCAGAGTCCTCAGGGTCACAGTAAGAATTCTGATCCTTCCAGGTGGTGGTAGAGCACAACTTTCATCCCAGCACTTGAGAAATAGAGAGTTTGAGTCCAGCCTGCTCTACAGAGCTAGTTATAGGACAGCCAGGACTGCACAAAGAAACCCTGTCTCAAAATATAAATAAATAAATAAATAAATAAATAAATAAATAAATAAATAAATAAATAAATAGATATTCTGATCCTTAACTAAGAGTAGTGGGGTGGACCCAGAAGTTTTAAGTTGAAAGATTACTCTAGCAGGTTAAAAATATGTAATGAGACACATGCCTATGTCAGTTACTGTTGCTGCATAACAAATTACCCCCAAATTCACCAGATTAGGGTAACCCTTTGTATTACACCAAAGGATTAAATCTTTCCAGCTATAGACAGGCATGCAGGCAGAAAAAGAAAGAAAATGGCTCTGGACCACAGCATAAGGTTTGGAGCTTTAGCTGGAAAGAATTAAAAATGGAGAGCAAATAGCTGATCCTTTAACAGATTGTGACAGAATTAATGTCTCATTCTTTGTGTGGGCCTTGGCTCAAAGGTGAGAGCCACCACCTAAGTTGGTTGTCCACATGTTGTCCCTCTGTATGATGTAAGCTGTTGTCATGGATTCCAACAGAAGTAGTTGGAAGGCTGCCTTGCCTTAGTAACCTTGTTACATGGACTCTCGGGGCTCCTTCTATAGAGCTTCTTTGGCCCATGTGCTTGCTTGCTAGCTAGCACCTGAGACTCCAAAGAGACTGGCTGCAGACCTCACTATTAATGGGAAATGCATCAAGGAACACGAGGGCATTGTTTGAATAAAATCACTGATAAAACCATTGCCATCAGATGTCATCAGCAAGAGGACCTTGAGCTGAGATGGCAGTAGCAGCGGTTGGAGAACGGTTGGGCATAAACCTAGCAGGACTTCCTGATAAAATTGATGACAGAGATAAAGTGGGGGTGATAAGGATTGTTGCCTGTCAAGGATGGGTATGTGTGGTGACCTGGGAAGAAGGTCTGATTCACCCTTTGTGGGGAGGCTAGTCTGAATGGCTGGGGAAGTGTTAGATTGAAACGCTAAGATATCAGAGCAAAAAGTCTAGTAGGCGCCAGAACATATGACCTCAAAAATCAGCACTATAGATGTCAATGTGGAAGTTGTCACTGTTAAGACAGTGTCAGACAAAAACAAAATGAAACATAAAGTGGTAAGAAAAGAGAAAACCTTAGCATAATACCTAGCCCAATATTCTCAGTCATGGGCCAGCAAGTGATGGGGAGATGTAAGCTGCAGGTCACAGGAAGGGCAGTAAGGACGTGCATAGATAAGCAGGGGTAGCCTTGGGTTTTAGTTTCCACATCAACCAAGGGGGAACTCTTAAAGAGGAGGAGCAGTGCCTTGTGGGTGCTAGGCCAGAAAAGTCCGAGGGTGGGGCACTGAAAGATGTTGTGGCATTGCTCCTTGAGTGAGTATATAATAGAAAGTGAAAATGGACTACTGGAAGTAGAAACTTTCATCCCGTGATGACCAGTGGCCCCAACGTGGCCAAATTCAGTGATTGATGTATTTGCTGTCTTATTTTCTTCACTAAAACCTGTAACTCAGTTGTACACTTTATACATCTCTGCAGACAAATAGTTCCCAGGCAACTCCCCTCTGTTTCATATTCTGCCTTCTTCTACTTTCCATTAACCTGTGAGAAAACCCTTTGTCTCCCTCAGTTCAACGTCCACTCCAAAGCACAGTATCCTTCTGCGCATGCTCACGCTGCAGCCCAGTCTCCTGAGCATGCTCACTCGAAGTCTCCACACATGGCCACACTTACCTTGGGATTTCACACCTGCCCGGTAGATGCTTCTCTTCTTCACCCCAGGTACTTCTTCCTCTCCCCAAGCCTCCATGTCTGTCTGTTTTTAAAGACCACGCATACCGCTGCTTGCTGGAGCTAGCAAGTTAGCACATCTCATGCTAACCTAAATCTTTCCTACACACTACCCTTGTTCTCTATTTCTAGTTCCCTGTATCTCAGTATATCTGATGTCATTTTCTACTTCCTGTTACCTCCCTGCTTCCTGACTCACACACCCTGCTTCCTTTCCTGTGTGGCCATACAAGGAAGCTCCCTGCACAATCCTACCATTCTATGATCTTAGCTGCCACATCCAAGGTCTCATGTGATAGGACAAACCAGACACAAGCAAATCAGGAGCAACGAACCAGGCCCCTCCATAGTACTTTCTCTAAATTGTCTCCTTACTGTACTGCAGTGTGGTAGGCAGCTTAAAATAGAAAGGGGAAGACTAAAGAAAATAAAGAATGACTTACACAGACCAACTTGTTCAACTCTGATCACTTGGAAATACTTAGTTCCCCGGAGCACTGTGCTGAGAAAGCTTTGAAAATTCCTTCCAAACTTGTCCCTAGAGCACAATGATTGACTGGTGCTATTTGCTGTCTGTTAGGAAGAGTGACTAGAAACCCAAATAGTAGGCCAAGTTCATGCCTTAGTAACAGAATTGTTTTCAATAAGTCGGTGGTTTAATTCCAAAGGAAGAGCTGTGTCATCCATGCCAATCTCGAGAGCTCTATGAAGTGCAAAATGTATGTTAGAAAGTAATATGGTTAATAAATGACTTCCTGTTCTTTATATAGCTATTTTGGTGTTCTTTTTCAGAGTTATTTCTGTTACAAATAGCTCTTTAAAGGAACACCCGCCTGAACCAATTGTCATTCACCAATACTACCAATACCTCTTATGTTTGCTCCAGTATTTTGCCTGGTATATATGTTATATAAATAGATAGATAGATATATATATAGAGAGAGAGATAGATAGATAGATAGATAGATAGACAGACAGACAGACAGACAGACAGACAGACAGACAGACAGATAGATAGATAGATAGATAGATAGATAGATAGATAGACAGATTTGGGAGAGTTGAAAGTTACCTTAAAGTTGAGTGACATCATTTATCTGCGTGCATTTAGGCTTAATAACTGCATTCCTTGGTTTAAATTTTCTATTGAGCTACTCATGTAGTCAAAAAATTTAGACACCAAATTTTAGAAATTTCTATTACCCATGGTATGTATCAAAGTGGCGCCCCAATGCTACTATATGTAATGTCCTGGGTGCCTTTCTTATTTATTTTAAATTAAATTTTTTCAGAGTATAAAATGATTGGATATAAACCATGACATAAAACATAACACAATAACGTATGACATGTATGATAACATATAGTAACTTCACTCATATTGACTCAAATGTAAAATCAAGAGAGAAATGAAATCCATTGCTCTGCCTCATGGAAGTGATTGTTTGAAGGAACCCCATGGTGAGATTAGTCCCTCCCCTCAGCTCAGCATCTGCGAAGGGCCAAGAGTCTGTCACTGTGAGGACTCAACCTTGAAGAAGACCTGAGGCCCTAATGCAGTGAAATCCCAGGCTCAGACATAAGCAGGATCTAGAACCAACTTCTCCCATGCACAGTGAGCTTATATTTGGAAGCTGACTTCCGGTGTCATCATTAGCACCAGGATAATTCCCATTCGACCACATCCAACTTGGACCTTCAGCCTAACACCCTGCCCTGCCCAGCTCATTCCTGAAGAGGAAGGCCTGCTCTCCACCAACACATCAGACCATAGGGTCTAAGCTGCACCTCACACTGCCGTCCACTGCTCCAGCACTGGGGGATTGCTTTCCACACAGCCATGAAGCCTTAACTCACAAGATCTCTTGAAGAACAACAACCAGGACCTCCGACGTATGGAAGTTTCCACATGGCCTCTTCAGTTCAGAGTCTTTTAAACTTAATTACATGTGCCTTGACCTAGAGTTTCTTATTAGATTTATCTGAATAGACTTGGGCATTTGATTTCTGGCTATTAAGTCAGGAGGCATCTGCTGTCAGTCAAAATGCATAATAATTTTCATAATAAGGCTGGATTGGAGAAAAAGGAAAGCAGAAATTTTCCTGTCCCCTTTCCTTAAACACAAGCCTGGGATTTTAAGCCCTGCCCTGATACAAAGGCTCGGTTCTAATCACAGGAGGGGAAAGCTAGGGGGGAAAAAGTGTAATAGCTCCCCACTTTGATAAGGAGCTCCCCACCCAGGCTCATGAATAACTGGAGCCTCTGTAGGACCCGAGAAGAAGCAGAGGTGATGTCTTGGCAGTCTGCAATGCTCTCTTAAGTCATCGTTACCAGCAAAGGCTGCCATTTTCTATGATTGTCAAGGTCATACTCCCTGTCGCAGGTCCATAGAAGCCCCTGCTACCCCTCTCTTCCAGAAGAGAAGGATTAGGTATTTTTCACAAATATCGCAGCCAGGGAGTGGCACAGTTAACAAATCAAATTCATTACTACAGCTGAGGTAGCCCAGTCTCCTCCTAATCTCCAACAGTGCCCAGTTACTATCTCCAAATAAATCAAAAGCAATAGAGCAGCAAGCCCAGCAGCAATAGAATCCTGTCCTCTTCCACTCAGAAGGCCAACTTAGTCTTTCTTACATCACTAAAATACGAAGGAGAAATTAAAGTTGGGGGTCTTTCAAATAATGACCAAAGTTATCTCCTTTTGGGGTTTCACTGTGAAACTCAGCCAAGTTTCCTTCAGCCTTGAATTTCCTCAGTCCATCTTAGCCCTACCTCGGTTATTTCAGGCAAGCCCATGCTTCGTGTATTCCTTTCCCTAAGCACTAATACCTCATTAAACCCACGCATTTCCAGGGAAGACAGGAAACAAATATAAAATCTCCTCTCTGAGTCAAACCCAGATTGTGTCATTAACTGTGTCATAAGTTACCATAGTCACCAAATGGCTGAATACCGCACCAGGACACCAAGGAGACATTCCAGATTACATAGCTCTGAACTTCTGGCCCTGTGGTCACTAAAGTGGCCAATATACAAACTTGTTTGTATTTCATATATATTGTTGGTTCCTTAGCACTAAATTGGAAGTCAGCGGAACTACATATTCTTCCCATGAGGCAGGCTGTTGCTTAGGAACACCAGACAACACTTGATGCTACCTAAACAGTTAAATCACCAACTAAAGAAAAGCACGGAAATGCAAATTAATGTAAAACAGGGTGAGCGTGAGAAGGAGTGTTTACTCCATAGAGTAAGGCTCAGCGACTTTCTTGACCTCAGCTGAGACAGTGCATGGTAACCAGCTCAGATTGCTTGTCATTCTGAGCTTGCCCATGCATAGCCATAGTAAACTCTGATTTGAAGTTAAAATAAAGTTACACACTTGTATATATGAAATTCTTGAATAAAGAGGATCAACTGTAAGCCCCCAGAGCCAGGGTCCCACACATTCCAGACAAACACCTAAAAGCCCGAGGAAAATTGTTCCCTTAGGGAAAGGAGCGTGGAAAGAACATGCCAAGAAAAGTCAGCATCTTTTGTCAAGACACCAGTGTGGTGTCCATTACTCTGTGTTGTTTGCCTCCGAGATTCACTCTAGTAGAAAGTCTACTCTCCAGAGGATGATTATTACATATGACATGGCACTTACCACATTCTGGAGGGGGCAGGGTTCAAATTTTTACCTTACCTTTGAGCTCAGAACACAAATTATGTCAATCAAAAAGCTACCAGATAAGTGATAATTGAGATACTGGAGAGATAAAGACCTACACAGAGACAGCATGCCCTGGGTGTGAGGACTACTAGGAGTCCACTCAACATAAGTGTCACCTTTAAACTTCTTTCTGTGAGGCTACATGTTAGAAAATCAGTAGGATGTATGACGTGCAAATATCTCAAAATGCTTTAGCCCACTCTCCACCTAGGGATTGTTAAGGCAAAGCCTGGAGTCCCCAATGTAAGAGATTTAGGAGAAGCCATTTACTTTTCTCTTTATTCTGTGTCTTGTTTATGAGTAGTTATGAATGCTATCATCCGCGCTGGGTGGGGCACGAGGTAAGAACTGGGTGTCCTGCCCATACTTGGCTCCTCTTCATAATAGAAAAGGGAAGCTTCCTGTTGGGGGAGGGCTTCTGGGTTGCAGTGCCCACACACAGTCCTACAGAGGAAGAGAAGTGCTCTCTGTCTTGTAGTCTATGTTGTTCTAGACCACCATTTGCATAATTTCTGGTAAAGATTGGTTTCAGGAACCCAACCTGTGGGCTCCGCCTCATGGAGGCAGCCGTTCTTTTATCTCAGAACCGATAAAGAGTTTGATGACCTTATCACCTACTAAGTTAACTATCTTTTGGGGTCAAACAAAAGAAATGTGTGCGCGCACACACACACACACACACACAAGAAAAAAAAAAACAAACTCAACAAGAGCTCTAAAGGAAATCCAAAACGGTTTGCACTGTTTCTTAGAATGTAGCTCTCCTGGAGACTACAGAAGAGCGGCACTTTTTAAGCAAAGTCAGTAAAGAAGCCCATGATGCTGCTAAGTTGGTAGTTTGCCTTTGCAGAACAAGGACCTGAACTAGAACCCCAAAACCCATGTAAGAAATAAAAAATGTTTTTCTGATTCAGACATAATTGTAGTGCTGGAGACAAAAATGGGTAGAACCCTGGGACTCCTGAACAGCAGCCTAACCTACTTGACTGGCCACAGGATAATGAGAAATCCTATCTCAAACAAACAAAAAAAACAAAACAAAACAAAGCTGGGTGGTGGTGCATGCTGTTACTCCCAGCACTTGGGAGGCAGAGGCAGACAGATAGACCAGCCTGGTCTACAAAGTGAGTTCCAAGATAGCCAGGGGTACACAGAGAAATCCTGTCTCTAAAAAACAAAACAAAGAACAGCAGCAACAAACAAACAAAAAACAAATAGACATCCCCTGATAGACATACCTGAGGCTCCCCTCTGCCTTCCACATTCATGTTGATGCACATTCCCAACTCTATACCCCCAACACACAAATGTACATACACACAAACACATACAAATAAATAAATGTTGGGTACCTCTGGAAAATGGGTGACGACTCTGTGGTCAGTAACAGTAGAGCCAGCATGACATGCTTTTCTTCTTAAGTAGTGGAGATCTTGTGGATATGTTAAAGAACAGACAGGCTTTCTAGAACAAGAATGTGTTAAAGGGGAGTGTCTATTGTCATAAAACATAAAGGAAGATGCACCAGACAGAACTGACCATGACCTTGATGCCCAAGGCAGTGAAGAAAGAAATAAAAACTCAGAGGAAATGTGCAGTGATGCCCATGCAAAGACCACAGCACCAAGGACAGCAGGAGGTTCACTCCTTGACCAAAGATAGGTTCAGCATACCCTGTCTGGGAATTTCTGCTAAAAACTGTAGCAGATGGCTATAGTACCCACACAGATCTTGGGCACAAGAGGCTAAAACAGAATCGTTCTAAGTTCTTCTGGTGTGTTTCATATTCTCTGAGACTGCATAATTCATCATGTGCTCTGAACATGCCCAGAAATTGTGGATGAAGAATTCCAAAGCTCCTAGGAGGAGAAATAAATCCCCAAGTTCAAGGAGAGCATGCAGCCCTGAGCCACAGAGATGATGAGATCATGGCTGTGAAGGTTTGTATATGCTTGGCCCAGGGAGTGGCACTATTAGAAGGTGTGGCCTTGTTAGAGTGTGTGTGGCCTTGTAGGAGTAGGTGTGTCCCTGTGGTCATGGGCTTAAGACCCTCACCTTAGCCCCCTGGATGTCAGTCTTTCACTAGCAGCCTTCAGAAGAAGATGTAGAACTCTCTCAGATCTGCCTGCACCATACCTGCCTGGATGCATGTGAGGGAATGCATGTAAAATGTCTGCTTTATCGTGAAGAGTACCACCAACAGTAGCTCCTCTTTATAATGCAGCAGGGAAAGTGTTAAGCCAGAAATGTTTTCAATCAACCTTTATTCATTTTTTCTACTACTATGACAAACTACCCTACGCCAACACATTTATGAACTATAGATATTTATTTAGCTCAATTTTTTTGGAGGTCCAAGAGCACACATAATACTGATGCATGTCTGCAGAAGAGGGACTCTGGAAAAGTGCTAATCTCTCTTATAACCCAAACAATCTTGTGCCATAAGAGTAGGGGCTCCCTTGAGACAGACATAATCACCTCTCTTAAAGACCCACCACCGCAATTCCATTACAGAGTGAAACTGTCTAGATGGGAGTTTTGATGGAGATGAACTCAAACTATAGCATGATCTAGCCTCTCCTAAGGAATAAAGAGTCCTAGGAAGTAGGCAAAGCCATATATGCTCAGCTCTCATTTGAGTTTCACCAAAGGAACTAAATGTTCAAATACTCAGCCCTGCGGATAATGTTTCTCATTGAGAACAGCACAGGTCCATCAGATAAGCCATCCACTGAGCAAAGATTTCTTTATAGCAGCTGTCTCAGCAACCATAGCAGACAATGGACTCTTTCTTTAGGTGTAAATTAGACAGCCAACTCCAGGTACCACATGCCTACCAGAAAAACTCATCCTTAAAATTCTGCTTCTATAGAAATACTCCTGATATCAAGGTTAGCATTAGGTAGAGTTCTCTAAAAAAAAACTGAATG
This sequence comes from Mus minutoides, assembly GCA_902729485.2. NCBI lineage: Eukaryota > Metazoa > Chordata > Mammalia > Rodentia > Muridae > Mus > Mus minutoides. Next base: position 361,525 of record LR749561.1, on the reverse strand, counting down.
TGTGTGTGTGTGTGTGTGTGTGTGTGTGTGTGTGTGTGTGTGTGTGTGTTGGGGACGGGGGTGTAGTAGGGGGCAGAGTGTTGCTGAACCTAAGGATGGATGATGCATTTTAAATAAAGGAGCCAGAGAAGCATCCAAGGAGAACAAGATATTCGAGCAGAACCAAAAAATGTCAGTGAGAGTAGCACGTGCAATTTAAGCTTCTCCCCACTAGCTTACAAATAAATGAGACCATGGCTATCTTATTTGGCTTCACTCAATACTGGGGGTAACCCCTAATCTACTCTTCTCACTGATAGCTTGGCTACCTCCCCAGCAGTGTACCCCAGATACTTGTTACGTACGTACATACGTACGTACGTGCTCAGGGTCTGTCTCCCCTCATGGTGGCCTCTTCCTCTCTCTACTTCGTCCTCCTTCTCCTCCTGGTCTCTCCCTCAACCAGGTCACTTCTAACCCACCTACCTCTAATCCTCTGGTAATTGGCTGTAGCCAATTTTATTTAACCAATAGCTTTAAATCCAGGACTGAGGTTTGCATAACAGAAGCTTGTAAACTTGAGAATTCACTCCTAGGCCTAGACCTTAGGGTTCAGAGTTTAGCATTACAGTGCGTCAGGGAGCACTTTGAACTATCTCTAAGGACAAGCACTTAAGCACAGTGGTCAAAGCAGAGGGGTGGTGTTCCAGGCACTGGGGTGTTTAAGGTACAGAAGGGAGTCCCAGGCAATGGAGGTATTTTTGTGCCAAGTATTTTAACACATGGTGGCTTTGAATCCATGGGTGTGAAACCCATGCTGTCACCTTATGGGTTTCCAAACAGAACATGGCTGATGCCCTTCGGACCTTAGTACGAGGAGATGGGACCGGGTGAGGCTGGATGCTGTGGGGAAACCCTTACTGGCTCAGATGAGAATGTTATGAATTTTTAGTTCTGTTAAAGTGGGAACCTTTGAAATTTGGGGAGTTTGTCCTAAAATCTTACATACTAAAAAGATTATGCTGGTTCAACTATCTAAAGATGAGGGGGGAAGCCCAGAACTCTAACTTTAAGAGTTATTAGGGTATTCATTCGGTAATTCCTAAAACTGCATGAGATCAGCATGAAAGAGAAGGTGACAGGCCTGGTCCTGGGCTCTCAGAAGGAAAAGAAGTAGCAACAGGAACAAAGACAGGCCATTGAAAGGGGAAGAAACCCAGTAACGGATAGAGTCTAGGAACCAGGTAAGAAATAACTTCAAGATGAAAGAAAGACCAGCCACAGCAGATGATGCAAGCTATTCAAACAAGGTATAGGCTTGGATTAAACCCTTGAATTTATCAATTTATCAACAGATACTGTGGAGACCAGAGTTTGGGGAAAGATTGGAGTGGACTGGTCTAAACTAGTTTTAAGGGCAAGTGAAAGAATAATTTAAAATAACAAGTGTATAAGGATATCAGGAAGTCCCAGGCCCCTAGGTATGAAAATTCTTCTCTCTCTCTCTCTCTCTCTCTCTCTCTCTCTCTCTCTCTCTCTCTCTCTCTCTCTCTCTCTCTCCTAGATTAGAGTGGCTCTCAGACCTCATCAGTGAGGTTTCTTTGGACAGTGTAGAGTGGTTAACACATAAACACACTACTGGTCAAAGAGCAGAGAGCAAGTGTCTGTGGAGTGTTCATCCCCAAACGGAACATCTAGATTACACCCTTCTCAGTTCCTGAAGTGGGCAGTTCACATGCGTGCAATGATATCCTGCTGCATGCCCAAAGAGATGGAGACTGGTGCATCATGGGTGAACCCTTCAAAACCTTGACCAGAATAAGCTTCTCAATTTAATTGTCTCGGGTATGTGCTATTGGAACAAGATTACATCAAATTATGCCCGATTTAGTTACCAATGCTGCCAAAGAGCAAGATGCCCCTGGCAATTTGCATACACCCACAAGAAACTGGAAAGCACTTCTTTGAAGAGAAAATGTGAAAATGTTTAAGGAAAAAAAAAAAGCAAATGCTGAGTTAGCTGCCATCTATAATAAGTTTTTGTGAATCTCTTGTTGTGCCCAGTTTTAAATTAAATTAATTGTAAGAATATATGTATACAAGAGGCTAAAAGGCATGGCTCAGTGGTTAAAAGCACTGCTGTTCTTGTAAAGGAAGTATGTTTAGTTCCTAGCACCCACATAGCTTTCAAAACTCCTATAACTGGCCGGGCGTGGTGGTGCGCGCCTTTAATCCCAGCACTCGGGAGGCAGAGGCAGGCGGATTTCTGAGTTCGAAGCCAGCCTGGTCTACAAAGTGAGTTCCAGGACAGCCAGGGCTATACAGAGAAACCCTGTCTCAAAAAAACAAAAAAACAAAAAACAAAAAAAACAAAAAAAAAACCTCCTATAACTTCAGTTTCATGGTACCCAATGTCCTCTTCTGCTCTCCAAAGGCTCCCACACATGTGACACTCATAAACTCATACAGACACATAGGTACTTAACTTAAAAATAAACCTTTTTAAGAAAATATATGTATATGAAAAGCATAGGCTGTCCCAAAGAGCTCCATACCACTCTGGTTCAGAATTCCCTGGTCCCCTTGTGAAGGAGTGAGTCTCAGAAGATGTATATACACTAAAAGAGGCCACATGAAGACACAGGGGGAAGGCAGCCACCTACAACAAAGATGAGGGTCCCTCAGTAACCTCAGAAGGAGCCAGTCCTGTCAGCTCTTCCATCTTGAACTTCCATCCTCCAAGGCCAAGATCAAATAAATCTGTTGTATGTCACCCAGGCTGTGATGAGCTGTCATAGCAACCCCAGGAAGACAGCCACATTTAGTCTCTGTGTCAGGAGATTGGAAGTCAGGTCATATTCTAGCCTCCTCCCAATTGCCATGGTCCCAGGTCTTAGCCATGGTAGAGAGGACACTGACTACTGGGTTCTATGTATGGTGCATCTCTAGGGAGGGATGTAGGTTTCAAGGCTGACCTCAAGTCAGGCAATGGAAGGATGATCAGAGTTTTTCTTCCACTGAGGCATCGCCGAAGCCATTGGCATCATGGCTTCCATGGTCTCGCTCCTTCTTGTCCAAATTCTCACAAGCTCACCACAGAAACATGCTACCTTAGTCATCATGAATCATCTGTCTCCACCCCAGTGCCCCAGGGCAGCGCGAGAAGCTGAACCCTCACAGAGAAAGTGACACAGCGTGACAGTCACCAGCCGCCTTAAATGTGTAAGCAAGCCTCTCCAGACCCACAAATTCCAAGTAACTCTATTTCTTCATCCTTATCATTACATGCAGGTGCCATGCTTATGTATGACATTTGCTTTTTGGAAAAATAGGTAGAAAAAAGAATGTGCCTCTGTGGTGAACAGCAAATTGAGTGGCCTTAGAGGAGTTCAAAAAGTTAGACAGGGCTGTAAGGCTGTAAGGCTGTAGGTTGAGACATCTGAAGATAAAGGTAGCCTCCCCCTTCTTATCCAGATGGGAAAGGAGAGGGTCCTACGGCTCTTTACAGGAATGTCACTAGGTAAATCACACCCACAAAAGGATCTTGGACCCCCCAAACCCAGAAGAGCAAAGCAAGGGTGAGGATGCCACTTCCAGAGAATCCGAACCCTCGTGTCAGCTGAGCAGCTCAGGAGAACATCAGCTGCATCTGTGAGCCAGAGATGTTCCTATCAAAGCACAGATGCTGGGCAGGGAGGAGGTCTTCACGTTTCAAAGACCAGAAGAGAAAGGAAGAAGAGCAGGAGAATAGCAAAGAGGGCAAGGGAAATAGGAACTTGTGGGTTAGAAATTAAGAGTGACCAAAAAACTAAAAGGGGAAAGTCGTATTAGCAGAAGGAAGAGCCCCTAAGAAACAGCTACGGCTTCTAAGGAAGGATGCCGCACACTTTGCAGTGATAGGAGGTACCGGGCCCATGACGATGCAAGTCCAAATATGTCATCATGCAAACCCTACCCCCAGTAACCACAGTTGCCTGCACAAATGCACTGACTGCATGGAGTTAGGCAGAAAGCTTAGAGTGGAGATTGTGACGTTCCCTTCAGTCATCTTTGGAGCAAGGCAGTCATCATCCCTGACCAAAGGGCAGGACATTTGTCAGCGGACCAGGACGGGGCTCCCTCTTTGCCTTATGTCTTGCATTTATCTGCCTTTTTTTTCTCCACTGACTGCTAAACAAATACTAGCCAGACCTAAAGTCGCTATTCAGCACTAGTATGGAATGTATTCAATAATAGCTGTAGAGGCAAACTCTGAGCAAGCACCTTGTGCTGTCGTAGTAGAGACACGCTAATGGGATGGTGGGCAAAATAACTCTGGCTTCTCCAAACAGAACCTAGAGACTCAGGCTACCCAGCTGTATTGGGAGGGAAGTTGATACACCACAGATAAAAACATCGTACTTACCATTATCTTCCTTTCCATTCCGAACCTTTCCGGGTATTTTTTTTTTCAAGCCAGTGCTAAGAGCCACTTGCCTCCATTCCTGTCTGAAGAACATCAGCATCTCTTAGCCAGAATTTCCCATGATCCTCTCCCATCTCTGCTCCCTCCTCACTGAGAAATGTGGCTCCTTGTTCACACCTGGCTCCTGCACTTGTATAACAGACTTGGTCCTTCCACCTCCCAGCTCCCAGTGCAGTCTTACCTGGAAAAGGACTCACTGTGAATGGTTTAGTGCCAGTCCCCTTCCCACCATGGCTAAAACCCTACCTATCTGTCCTTAACCATCAGGTGACACTTTGACCTCTTCCTTACTTTTTTACTCAGCTTTTCACTTGGCAACGCTGCACCAGCCTTCACCAACCTCACCACAGAGCTGCCCTTGGAGCCTGAGGTCAACTTACCGTGGAAAAACTGAACTGTTCACCAAAGAGAACAGGACACCTCCTACAGCTTTGCTTTAAAAAAAAATTCTTCTGTTCTTAGTTCTCCACTGGTACCTTCTGTCCTTGTGACCACTTCCTCCTGGTTCCCCATTCTTGGCCCCGCCAACGCCCCGTTGCAACCTCGTTTCCATCACCTTCCCTTGCACCTCCTGCTTGAGTTTCTTCTCACTCTCTGGCGTCCTCGTTGCTTCCTCTGTGAGCATCCGTCTTCTTCCAAGATGTGGGCCCGCTTCCTTCTTGAGGGTTCGGATAGATTCTCACGACTCCGGCTACCAATGAACGTTGATGGTTTGAAGATACATTTCGAGGAGTGGGGGCTATTTTCCTCAGTCCTCTTCAAATTGGTTAACGCTGCAACCAACTCTGCACCAATCTGTCCATCTTCTTCCCCCCCCACCCCACCCCCATCGTCTCTCACCAGGATTCTAACAAGAGCATCCTAACGATCCTCCTCAGTGTATAACCTCATCTCAGTGGACTCAGTTTAGTTTCCTTCTCAAAAGCCAGCCACCACTATTTCTGCCGCCTCTACCTAAGAAAATCCCCTATTCTCACTTGGGGAAATCTTTTCATTTCCAGTGCCTGATAGTCAGGCTCTGTATTTCTCTCTAGCTTGGAATAGTTCCCCTATGTTGATTCATAGAGTGCTGGAGGCCGAACCCAGGATCTTGAGCATATTAAGTATGTGTTTCACTGCGCCAGTACATCCCCAGCCCTGGAAACTCCCCCTGAGTCCCACATCTTGGTTACATGTTTCTTGAACATGTACGCCTTTGGTCGGTCCAGTGCTTTACACCTATCTGTTTCTTCCATTTGCTTTGGATGATGTGAAGGTAGGAAGCATGTACAGCCCACTGATGGCTGCCTGTCTGAGCTCAGACTGCATATTATGGGTCTGTATCCAAGTTCTATCATAGAAAATATGGAAAATGGAGGGTCCACAGGAAACTCCGAGGAACAAGGATAATATAGATTAAGTAATTATTTTCATATATATATACATATATGTGTGTATATATGTATATATACATATATATATGTATATGTGTGTGTGTGTGTGTGTGTGTGTGTGTGTGTGTGTACATATCCCACCTACAAATTAAAATGCTTTTCAGTAGCTACAAAATATTATGTGTTCAGGCTCTAACCTGGGTCTATGGAAGTTTTGTATTTGTTTGAGATTGTACTCCATTCAGGCAGAAGGTGAATCTAGAAGGAGCCAGAACAGAGAATGATTTTTAAATAAACATAATTAAAGCAATGTCACAGAATGACCATGGAAAAATAAGATAAGCAGGTTGGGAAAAATCAAAATGGCTTATTCTTTCCCACTGCAATGGTGATACGGTGCTATCCAAACAGCTTCTCCTGTCCCTGCAGTGGTGATGTGGTGCTATATCGTTTTGCTTTCTAGCCTCAGAAGCATGAACTCATACGTACGGAATTTACCCCCAAAATTATAATTTTGCTTAATTTTTTTCTATAATACCCCAGAAGCATTTTTCCTGCATTCCCATGTTGTAGCATGTTTTCATATGCCACTATTAATTTAGTGATGGTACATGATTGTACTGTCACTGTTTAGACATTTTCTGATTCTTACTTTCTTCTACATATTCATATACTTCTGGGGACAACATCATTATAACTAATATTTGGCACAACATCACAATTATCCCTCTACACCAATGAAATATTGGTTCCAGGATTCCCAGAGGATACCAAATTCCACCCATGCTCAAGTCTAATATAAAATAACAGAATGCATGCCTATTACTGATGCACACGCCCCCCCCCCACACACACACACACACTTCAAATGATCTCCAGATTCTTACAATACCTAAAGAGACTCAAGTGATCTGTCAGTAGTTGTTCCTGTGGTGATTAGGGAAAAATGACAAGAAATCATCTGTCATCATTCAGTGCAAATGTATTTTCTATTACTACTTTTATCCATAATTGGTGGAATTCATAGATGCATACACAGGGATACAGAACAACAACTGTAATTAAAAAATAGCTACAATGCTGGAGAGATGGTTCAGCAAATAAGAGCACTGGCTGCTTGTCTTAGCTAGGGTTTTACTGTATGAATAGACACCATGACCAAGGTAAGTCTTATAAAGGACAACATTTAATTGGGGCTGGCGTATAGGTTCAGAGGTTCAGTCCTTTATCATCAAGGCATGAACTTGGCAACATCCAGGCAAGCATGGTACAAGAGCAACTGAGAGCTCTACATCTTCATCTAAAGGCTGCTTGTAGAATACTTATTCCCAGGCAGCTAGGACAAGGCTCTTAAAGTCCATGCCTACAGTGACACACCTACTCCAACAAGGCCACACCTCCTAATAGTGCCACTCCCTGAACCAAGCATATACAAACTATCATACTGCTCTTGTGGAAGACCCAAATTCAGTTCCCAGCATGCACCTGGTGGCTCAGGAGTGCCTGTAACTCCAGCTTCTGGTGAGCTATAGCTCTCTTCTGGCCTCTGTCAGCACTGCCTATGAATCATATACACACAAACATACAGGCAAGCACTTCTACTTATAAAATGAAAATAAATACGTTCTGAAAAGAAAATAAATAGCTAGGGTGTAGTGTATGGTGATGAACTTCAGGATGCTAACTCTGAGCCAGTCTGAGCTATACAAAAAAATCCTATCTCAAAAAATAAAACTATAAATACACAAGTTCTACTAATATAACTGTCAAAGGTTAGATTAATGGTACCTATAAATACACTGATCCCTAGAATCAACTCACCAACCTCAACATTCCATTTGGCATCAATGACATGCCAGCATGACCACCATTACCCACCAAGTAGTTGTCGGAACACAGATCATCAACCATGGAAACAGCCTGCAAGATGGCCTATGTTCAGAGTCTCATGCTTGCAGTCACTGGACCCATCCTAGTGTCAGGTGTTTTCTTAAACTCTCCAGGTCACTCTGTGCAAACAAACATCTCAAGAGCCAATAGTACAGTCCAAACAGTTCAGCCTAGAGTTGAAAGACACTAAGGATTAGAGATGATGACCAGTAGAAGACTGAAAACAGGAGTATCCAGAAGTTAGAGAAAAATAAAATTAGGAATTTAGATGAAAATCATGCTGTGTGTTTTTGCAGTTAATTTTCAATGAGACTGTCTGGGTAATTTAAAATCCTACCCTAGGGCCTGGGGAGATGGCTCAGCAGTTAAGAACACTGACTGCTCTTCCAGAGGTCCTGAGTTCAATTCCCAGCAACCACACAGTGGCTCACATCTGTATTGGGACCCAGTACCCTCTTCTGATATATCTGAAGACACTTCTAGTGTACTCATATAAATAAAATAAAGAAATCTCTTTTGAAAATGTTTAAAATCCTACTCTATCTCTACAAACTATTTCAGAACAACAAAAAAAATGGAAAGGAGAAAACTTTATTCCATTATGTGAAGCAATAACTCTGAAAAATCAATTTATACCCATGTGTTCATTTTTTTTAATTATGTTTTAAAAATGGTTTCTAGTAAGAAGTTGGATAAGGGAATCACAAAGATCCAGATGTGGACCAAGCCTTTGAACATTCAGAAGAAAAACCACCCTTAATGGTGCAGGTCCAACAACTGCTTCCCTAGAAGAAAATAAAAGTTAGCCCAGTTGCATAAAACTACAATACTCTTTGGTTAGGAGGTGCACACAAAGTCTTATGCCTAGCAGAGGAACTATTAGTAAGAGCTAACAGAGAGAGTTTCTTTTCTTTAAGAGTATTGCCCCATGTTAAGTGAAAAGTCAACCACACTCCATGTTTCCAAGAAATTTGGGCAACACAAAATGGTCTTTATGGGTGGAAAAGAAAAATGAGGACACAAAATTATGTGGGTAGAAGAAAGGAGTAGATCATGAAGGCATGGGAGGAGTGTGACGAAAATACACCTAGGAAATTTAAAAAATTTCTCTCTTATAACAACACTTTACAATACTCCTGACTCTGAGACACTCTAGTGAATGAAGACTTTGGTCTTATCAGAGATGACATTCATCTTAGGTTAAAGAGAAAGTCAATGATCTAAGTGTGAGCCCATATAGAACACACCCGCAGGCTGTGTGTATGTATTGTGTGACTCTGTGTGTGTATTTTTGCATATGCATTCATGTGTGTTTCTGTGTGATATGTGTGTGTATCTGTGTGTTGTATGTGTCTGTGAATGTGTGTGTCAGGTATGTGTGTGTGAGTGTGTATGTGTATGTGTGTATGTCTGTGTCAGATGTGTGTGAGTATATGTGTGTATATTCTGTATATATGAGTGTGTCTGTGCAACATTTGTATGTGTGAGTGTGTATGTATGTATATATGTGTGTATGTGTGAGTGTCTGCATGTGTCATGTTTGTGTGTGTCTGTGTATCAGGTTTGTATGTATGCATGTGTGTTTGAGTATGTATGTCTGTGTTTCTGTATGTGTATGTCTGTGTGTGTATATGTTTTGTGTATGTGTGAGTGTATGTGTATGTATAGGTGTGTCTGTGTCTGTATGTTATGTTGTGTAAGAGAGAGAGGAAATGGACAGGAGGGTGGAGAGGCTGCAGAGTTGAGGTATCAGCAGCTACAAGTGCATGTCTTCTAGAGAGCAGCTGAATTAGCAGTTATGTCCAATGATTGGTTTTTTATTACCACTTTACAATAAAAAGTGATTTTTCACACTTTTTTCTGAGAAAGGAAATAAAAATCTTTTCACCTTGTTCTTTGTAGCTCTTGGGAGATGTGCCCAATGCGGTTTTGAGAGTCTAACTGCCTGTCCCTAAGTCTACCTTAGCACAGCTGGGTGTGAAATGAATAGTCATTTCTTTAGTGTTAGTCAATGAATACATAATAATACAGGCTATCATCAAATGTTCCAAGCACAGGGTAAAGAAGTCAGAGATCACAGTTTCCATGGAGCACCTCAGACGCCAGGCAACAACTCTCTTAAGCAATCTTTAAGAAGATATGCTTAAAGTCATTAGACTTTCGTATCATCAGGTAGAGTCTAAACTGAAGTTGTTTATATTTTTTTTGATGTTGTGATAAGGAGCAGGACTCATAATAGGCAGGGACAGTAAGACATGGAGGTTACAGAATGGGCCAAGATAAGTGGACTTTCTAAACATACATGACATCCTCCCATGACATTGGCATTGACTTTGAGTAAGAGTATGAGGTTTAGAGAAGGTATTCAAGGATGGTGTGGGAAATACAAGCAATATTAAAGAACACTACGAAGAAAAGCAGCTGAAGTCCAGACGAGAAGCTTGAAGATGATAGTGTGATGTTAGTGGGCTTAACAGAAGCATTCTGGAAATGTGTATTTCTTGTTATATAATGAGTGACTCTACCAGAGAGACACCCAGATAGAGAGTAGACTTGAAGACCCTGCTAATGAGGATACAGGATTTGAAGGCCTTACCAATGAGGATACAAGATTGTTGGACATTCTCTTGGGCTTCTTCTGAATCATGGCCATCTCTTCCTTCAAAGAGTTGAGGGCTAGGAGATGAAAGATAAGAGCAGATAGTGTGCAATGAGGGGGTTACCTGAGGAAGAGTCCATATAGGGTAAGGGTATTGGCCAAGAAACAAAGACAGATGAAAGTGAAAATCAGAAGCTAGCCTGACTTGGTGTTCTTCACAGATGCCAGGAGGGCATTGTCAGCCTCTTCCATAACACTTTGGGCCCACCCTCCTCTGTGTCTCTACTCATATGGGTATATATCATCTGCATGGAATGTGAACCACACTTCTGCCCTCTCGCTGGCTCTTCCCCCAAGGAATCTGAGCCATCACTATTTACAACACAGCTTACAGTATTGCTTCCCCAAGTCCCAACCATCTCAAGTCCCGACCATCCCAAGTCCCAGGGCAGTCACGGGCTTACTCTTCTTGAGTAGCAAGGAGAGTAAAGAAGCTGAGGTGATGCCCCATTTACCTCTGCGGGATAGCATCAGTCATGTGACCACACATAGGCCTTGTGTCCCTGGTATACACAGCTCAACCCAGTCCTGTGGAATTAATTAGAAATTTAAAAACATGTAAATCATACGTGAAGTAAAATGAGGGAATATATATTTTACTTCTAATGTTACTTGAATGATAACCATGTCAATATATTGTTTAACTTTGTATTATATTATTATTGTAAAGGAATTTGTTTCCACATCATAGCACAATAAAGCTAGATAGAAATAATTTTTGAAGTTACATTCAAAGAAACTGAGCCAGCAGAACATGTTTGTGACACCAATCCTGGCCAAACATAAAATCAAACATAAAAATAAAATTGCATGTGTCCCAATATCAGTCCTATGTAAATAAGAATTTTCATGTGTCCGACTGTCATGGTAGCACTGGGAAGTCACTTAAGAAAAAGATATTTTTTTCTGGTCAAGAGCATGGGATATGTCTGGCTTTGTGGACTCCTGACATTCCAAACTACCCAAAATATAAGAGTGAGTGCAGTTGGGAGAGGCGGCGGCCTAGCTAAGGGATCACTCTTTGGGAAGGGGACTTCACCTTAGGCTGCGCTGGAGAGCTGGGAGAAATAATGGTCCCTTTTCCCGTTCCTTCCTAGAAAGCCTACCCCTGGTGCACTGTCAGGCTCTGTCGGGCCTGTTTGGCTTTTCGAGTCCTGAATTCAAAGGACAACTTTTCCTTTACATTTTTAAAAGGTTTATTTTGCTTATATGAGCACACTGACACTGTCTTCAGACACACCAGAAGAGGGCACAGGATCCCATTAGAGATGGTTGTGAGCCACCTTGTGGTTGCTAAAAATTGAACTCAGGACCTATGGAAGAGCAGTCAGTGCTCTTAACCGCTGAGCCATCTCTCCAGTCCCCTCTTTTTGCATTTTTCTGTCTCTTTCCGTCATACATTATTTTCCAATCTTCATGTCTTAATCGTATTTGAAACCTTAGATATAAAACCAAGATCAATGGCAGGAGACCCCGCCCAGAGGTTAAGAGCACAGTCTGCTTTTGCAGAGGACTTCCGTTCCACTCCCAGAACCCACGTTAGGCCGCCCATCCATCGAGTCCTAGGAAATCTGACACTTCTGACCTCCCCTGGCATCTGAATTCACTCAGACACAAACACATTAAAAATAAAAAAAGTTTATTGGTTTCAAGTCTGGATATTTGAAACAAATTAGAAAAGTTTATTGGTTTCAAGTCCAGATATTTGAAACAAATTAGAAAAGTTTATTGGTTTCAAGTCCGGATATTTGAAACAAATTGGTTAGTTCTATTAGGGATATTTGTAGTCAGATCCAATCACCTGTCAACAAAATGTCGACGAGTAACATTGTGGGTGTGGAGAGTTGAGGAACAATGAGGGGGGGACTGACTTTTATAGACACCCCCCCCCAAGGTTAAAAAGCCAACAACACCAACATGCAGGTGGCTATTTCCACCCAGGTAGGACACACACTCTGACTACACATGAGCCTTGCAGCCACAATAAGTACAGTCACTATCTAAGCTCTCATGGTGTCTCCAACCCTGTACGGTAAAGGAGGGCGTATGTGTACATGCCTACAGTCCTACTCCTGCACGCCACACAACACAAGCGGAAGTTCCCCAAACTGCCTTTTCATGCATGAGACCTGCCCCTAAAAGGAGAGAGCACTCAAAAGCTCATGTCACCCTAACTTATCCTCAGCCACCAAAAAAAAAAAAAAAAAAGAGTCAGAGCGCTCAAAGCTGGGGTGACAGTTCTCCCGGGGGTGGGGGCGGGGCGTGTTCTCAGCCTCCTCACCCCCCACCCCCACCCCCCGTGGTGAGCACCACTGTGTTTGCAGTGTTCCCAGCCTTTTCCCTGTGATGAACACCACTGTGTTTTCACAGTCAGTAAGAGTTGGGTTGGTGCTTCCTCTAGTCTCTGTCCCCCGGCCTTTGCCTACATAAGCATCCTGACCTTCGACACCTCACTCTAGACACGGTGGTACACTTTTAAGACGAAATTTTGTGAGTCTGTAAGGAGGGCCTTTGTTGGGGTGTGCAGCAGAGTTCTGCTGACAACAGTGGGCGTCACTAAGTGCGACGCGATGTTCAGAGACTCTTCTAGGAAGTTTTGTGCAGCCCCTCCCACCGCTCAGGTCTTCAGGAGTTTCCTCTGACCGCTGCTAACGGTATCTTGTGGTGTGTTTTTCCTCTTCTCTCTTCGGGTTTTTACTTGATTTACTTGTTCAGCAAAGGCACACTGGACGGCTCAGCATCATACCTCCTGGGCCTCAGCTCACGCTGGACGGCTCATGGCCATCTACAACCCTCTCAGGGTATCTGCAGGCACCTGCACATGGGTGGTGTATCTAGAGACAAGCAGACACAATTACAGACCTGTGAATAAATATTTTATAAAAGTTGCTTCTGAGTTATTTCATATCTTAAATCAAATGCATTATAGCAACCTAACTTAATGTGACCTTTTTTTTTTTTTACAAATATCTTGTTCAAGTGGAAAACCATATACAATGGCTGAATAGAAAGATGAATATTGGGCTGGTGAGATGGCTCAGTGGGTAAGAGCACCCAACTGCTCTTCCGAAGGTGATAAGTTCAAATCCCAGCATCCACATGGTGGCTCACAACCATCCGCAACGAGATCTGGAGCCCTCTTCTGGAGTGTCTGAGGACAGCTACAGTGTACTTACATATAATAAATAAAATAAAATCTTTTAAAAAAAAAAAAAAAGAAAGAAAGATGAATATTGTACCAAAATCTCTTCCTGCGTGTATTAATTCAGAATGAAATGAACTGCAGGAACGGGGGCCGTCCTTCCCAGCCCTATATCTCCTGAGACCATGCTGGGAGGGGCAGTGGACACAGGCTCTTAACTCCTATACCATGGCTACTTCAACCCTTCTGAACATTCCCATGTGAAGGATGGGGACCAAAGATCACATCAAGGTTGTGCTGCCTCTTGTACCCAGATTTTTTTTCTTTTTTTTTTCTTTTTTTTTTTNCCTTGTCAAAGATCAGGTGACCATAGGTGTGTGGATTCATTTCTGGGTCTTCGATCCTATTCCATTGATCTACCTGTCTGTTGCTGTACCAGTACCATGCAGTTTTTATAACGATTGCTCTGTAGTACAGTTTGAGGTCAGGCATGGTGATTCCACCAGAGGTTCTTTTATTGTTGAGAAGAGTTTTTGCTAATCTAGTGTACCCAGATTTTTAACAGGGCTGAAATTGAAGCTCTAGCTGAGGTAGGTCGATGGTGTTCCATAAGAACAGAGCCCACCCAATGATGGCCACCAGCTTCATAGGCCAATGGCCAATCATTACTCATCTGAAGAGATCGAGGGTTTTCCTTCACCGCTGTTTAATTCGAGAAAGAACATATCTCTTCATCACCCAACCAGGCAAATAAGGAAGAAGGATGCTAAGAGAAATTTTCCTAGAACTGAGTGTCAGGAAGAAAGAGGAACTGGGTAACCCTGCCTTGATTCAGCTCATCTGGCCAGTTTCAGACCCTGTGTCTCCAAAATAGACAACAGTAAGCTACAAAAAAAGAGGTGCTGTCTGGTGGCAGGCATGGGCATAGGCGATTGCTCATCCCTGGGGGGGGCGGGGGGGGCGGGGTAGGGTGCTTCCTGGAGGCCTGGAGATGCACATAAAATCTTCTAGTTTCTGCAAGAGGATGGAAAAGGATCTTGAGCAGACTGGTGCATCTGAGACCACTGCAGGAAGCTGGGTCAGAAACTTCCGGTGCGCAGAACCTCAGAGCCGCAGAATGCTGCGCTGATCCCGTTAAAGAGAAAGAGTGTCAGGGTTAAAGAGCAAGGCCAGAGACACTGGGGAAGATAAATAAGAGGGCTCACAGCCCGGTATGAACCAGCCAAGCTAACTGGTGAAGAAAAAGCACCGGGTTCTGAGAAAACAGCAAAGCCGGTCTTAGTTGGTTCAGGCTGCCTCTCCTGGCTGTTACATCTTTATGCATCGAATTTTATCCAATGAACCTAATTGTAACAGACTGGTGAAAAAAGATAGATCCTAAGAAAACCTCTTTCTGTTCCAGGAGGGATACCACCCCCAGACCACCTCAGAGGTGGGAAAGGGAAGAGAGACCGTTGAATAAAAATTCTGAGTCCAGATCCTAGAGGTAGCTGCTTGGCTGGCCGCGGTTTGGCGCACTCTCCAGTCCGGAAGGTGAATCTACACTTTCTTGACTGTTCAAAATAACTCTTGACTACTTGCTCGCTCTGCCTGTACCCTAAGAATATTTCTCTCTGGAGAACACAGTTAGGGTTGAAGGTGTTCCTTCTGTAACCATGGGAGGCTTACCCACAGCATGTCAACCTAAGCATAGATATATTTGTCCCAGGACCACCTCAGTCAGAGCTCTGGGCAGATTCCAATTTGTCAAAGGACGTGAAGGTGTTACCAAAATCCACTTGTTATCCTTGGCAGTGAACCAGAGCCGCCGCTAAGAGAATCTGAGAGACAGGGCTGACACCACGTGCGATGAGGCTCCAGTCGGCATCCTGTAGGTCATGATTTTCACAGTTCAGTAAGACTAATGATTCTTCCACTGCCTCCAGCAATGTGCATAGCCCCTTCCAGTACTACATAAGCTAAGCTAGTTCTAAACAGATTCTACTCAGAAGGAAAAGCACGAGGGTGCCCCCTGCAGGACAGAAGAAGCAACCCTGTGCAATGTGGAAAGGTTGTGTTTGGAACCCACCACCAGCTGCACTTCTGCTGGGGTTTTAAAGCGCCGGATTTGGCACTGACATTAAACTTGTACGTAACCCCAAGCTAAGATGCAAATTTACAACATGGCTGATGCCCACAAGAGCTTCGGGGCAGAGGTCGCAACACTTGTGCAAAAGACAAGTCGGTATTCACTACCTAGTTTTCATCCTGGGCAACGCCGGAGCCCCAGCCCTAGGTACACCAACAACAACCTGTGACACAGGTGACCAGGGATCCCAACATACTCCCTGTGCTTCCTCTCAACCCCATTTCACCAGGTGACATTGTCCTTAAAACCACTTTGGTGGAATTACCGTTGGGTATAGCTGAAGCCAACAGCTCGCTGGAAAACACAATATGGCCCATGGCTCTTTCCCATGCTCGTGGTTCGTGGGTTGAAGAGTCAGACCACCACTGGGACCCTCTACCAAATCCACAGAGGTGCTGCTGGCCCTGACAGAGGGAGGCCACATTTGAATCAGCCACATCTGTGATTGCTATTGTGTTTGGAGCTCCTGCCTGATCCATTGTACCTAGCAGTAAACATCAGAGACCATCACTGCCAGTGCCGATTGCTGTAAAAATAATATTAGTGTAGCAGGACTAATAATTATTACAGTTACAGGCTGAGTCACTAGTCTTTTTAAAGAAGAGTCCAAAGCGCTCTCAAATCGACAGCATTTTTCCACCGACACATTACCTCTAACAGAAAAGCCAGCCTGCCCTCGTGCGATGTGAAATCAGAACAAACTGAACATGGACACTAAATTATCTGGAGGTTGCTTGTATGAAGCATATCAAACATAAATAAAAATCGTTATCAGACTTGATGGGTCCCAGCCCCAAGGTATCTATCTCATTATGCATATTTAAATAGTTCAAGGCCCACTCCGCAAAGATCAGAAGGTTTTAATAGATATGGTCCCAAGTGTCTTGCACAAAGACTACGTCATCTGTGACAGTAACATGCGGGATTTCATGGAGGCCTCACTAGCACATTTTCTTACAAGGAATCATGACTGTGGTGGGCTTTAACATAGGCAGTGTGGTTTGCCTGAGGAGAAATCCAACTCATCTTAGAAGCAGTGACCCACCCGCACAATCCAGACTAAGGGGAAAAAGCACATTCTTAGCCTGAAGTTCGAGAACCTTCTAAAGTGGTGACCTGCTTGTCCATCCCTGGTGCGTGAAGGACTCAGTTGCCCTAGGAGCAGAAACATTCCCAATATCGCCGCTAGGGGCGCCACAGCGCCGTGGAAAACTGCCAAATGGAGTCTTTGCTGTACTTTGGCAAATTAAGGCACGATTTTCTCCCTAGTCTCCTGGCTTTTTCTCTCTCAGAGCTCTTTGCCCATAAACTGCTTTCTTTTCTTCTTGATGTCATCCTTTTACAGGGGCATAAAATTTGGTCACTGGAAACAAAGTTATCGGGTAAATAAAGGTTACAAATAACAAAAGTAAATGCGGTTCTTTAAAACAAAGTTACTAAAACAAACTAGAACAGAGGTCTCAGATCCTATGTTTTTTAGGTCTTGTATTTGTATGGATATACTGAGTTCCAGCTTACAAGCTACTCTTTTCCATGGTCCTCATGGGTGGTTGATCCTGGTGTGTTGGCTCAAACTCGGAGTCTAGCCTCTGCACGCCACCTTGCTTGTGGGATTAGTTAGGAGAGAAAACAAGTGCTGCCTATGGACTGAATGTAGCCATATGACTTTGAAGAATCACCCCATCTCTTAAACGGCTTCTTTTTTATTTTCTTCAGAAGGATATTAATTATAATGCTGATGAAGGGGTTAGATCTTAATGAGAGAAAAAAAAAGAAAGGAGAGAGATAAGGGTCCTGGACTACACCAGAAGGTGAGAGTTTGGGTGTGAAGAGCTCCCCAGGTTCACAGACAGCAACACGTAGCACGAGTAAACCCAGTAAACCCAGCCATGCATGTCAGTGTGAAGAACAACTCTCTCACAGGGTAGAAAAACATGCTCTGCATATCAGTCTGTTTTCTGATTTTTTTTTATTAGTGTGTATTAATCATACAAAATAACGCAATTCTCCATGACACCTTCAGACGAGCGTTAACCACATCTGCCCCTCTTTACTCTCTTGTGACCCCACAAGGATTCCTTGTGTAAGAAATAAATCATACTGGTGCATCGTCACAGTGGGGTTCCTCAGAGAATCACAGATGAGCCTGGGGCACTGAGACCCTATGTTCCCTCCCTTCCTAACAGCTGGTCCCTGTTCAGCTAGGCGCCATGGGGTTCATCCTAGGGTCACGGGCAGTCTGCTTCATGCTACAGGCTCCTCGAACCAGAAAAGGAGAGAAAGTCAAGTGCCAGGATATTAACTGATAAGACTTACTGTCCTGAGCCAATAGGCTGGGAAGGGGACAATACTAGACATTATGAAAGTTTGTATCTCCCTGAAGAACTAGGGAATTTAATACCACTGTTCTTCACGCAGTCTGCAGGCTGCCCTTGTTACCCTTTCTCTGGACTGATGCTCCAGTTTTCAAGGTTGGGGGCTGTATTGCTTCAGTGTCACACCTCTGAGCCTCCAATACTTCTATTATGAAGTGAGGGCCTCCGGGACTCTTATTATGAAGTGTGGACCATTGTTTCCCTGCCTTCATCTTTCCACAGAGTCCCCTTTCTGCCTTTCTGCTTCACACCCCTTTGCAAAATCAAGGTCCCATATGAGAGAAAGTCTATGACATTTGTCATTTTTGTGTTTACTGCTTCCTGAGCACCATGACCTCCATTTTCCTGCAAATGCATAAGTTTGGTTCTTCTCTGTGGCCCCGTGAAACTATTCCATGCACAGTGCTCATTTGTAAGCATTCTGGTGAGGGGTTTCTGAGCTGGCTTCCTGGCTGCCCCCTGCTAGTCTGCCTTAGATTTCTGCAGGTCTACAGGTCTTGCTGAGCTGTCGAGATGACACCCCTGCCAGTATAGTGAAGACCAGGTAGAAACGACCTCACTATCCAAACTGGTTAGATTAGAAATCAACTCTGTCTAAATAGACAATAATTGTGATTTTTCACATGGGTGCCAATCATGAAAATTTGTTTTGTTTTCAAATGTGAGGACAGATTCTTATTGAGGGGATACCTGTAATTTTCACAATTATAGTTTAATTTTTTTACTGAGGATATATTGGGGGGGGGGGGAACAAACACTACCCAGTCTCAGGTCTCCAGCAGACTCCAGAACCAAAGTCCATATGATGCTTCCACTTCCCAGCCCAGCCAGAGGATTTGGAATTTGGGGACGATGGCAGGGAGCAAGGCAAATTGTGTGTCCACACTCTAAACACAGCCTCACCTTGCAGCTGGGAACAGCATACAAGAGAAAAGGGAGGCAGTAACAGGATGTGTATTCAAACCAGTGCCATGGTCACTTGTGCACACTCTGTTTTGAGTCCAGCTGGAGCATGACCTAGAGAGATGCAGCCTCCTTTCCTGAGCCGTTTGGAGGCAGAGCTGTACACACAGCTCAGGACGAGAGCAAGGAATTCTGCTTCCTAGTCTAAAACCTGAGACGGGGCACCCATGGGCTCCGTTTCTCATGATCTGCCTTTTCAGAAGTGGTTAGGCAACAGCAGTAGCAGCTGAGTGTCCAGTGAAGGGGAGAAACCCAGGACTCTGGAGCCCTTCCCAATCAGGAATCTGCCATGGATAACTAGGGGGTGGGGGGTGCGGGCTGTGGAGTTCTCTCATTAAGGCAAGCAGCAGGGTCTCCAGATGCATTCTGGGTAAGTGAGGCTCAGAGTGTGCACACTGTGTCCCAACCTTCAATGGCCCAGAAAAGCTAACTACATTTGAGCTGAGAGGGCCCTGGCCATTGAGCCCCGATACTCAGCAGTATTCCGTGCCAGGACAGAAAGCCAACTCTTGTGTATTTGTTACACCAAGAACAGAAAGGAACTCTCCACTTGCTTCATCTTTAAACACATCCTGCATCCACTTGCCAGACAAGCACGCCATGGGAGAAAGTTTGTAAACGGGAAACAGGGTCAAGATCTGGGGAAAGGTCAGCTGTGACTGCAGGGTCCCACACGTGGGTAGAAGAAACTCAGGTTGAGCCCTCACATATAGGTCCCATTCTGGTCTCCCGGTGGTATCATTGGCTTAATCAAGAGGTTTTATGTAAGTATCTTTTGTTTGTCTGTTGTTTGTTTTCTCAAGATAGGGTCTCATTGTGTAACCACCCTGAGCTCACAATCCCCCCACCACAGCCTCTCAGGCAGTGGGATCACAGGCTACACTATCACACTTGGCTTACATTAGATAGATAGATAGATAGATAGATAGATAGATAGATAGATAGATAGATAGATAGATAATCTGATTGATATATAGATTGATCTATATCTATATAGGTACAGATATAATATACATACAGATACAGGTATATATCTGATTTATGATAATATATAGACATAGATATATATCTGATATACATAAATATATCTGATATTTATACAGATATAGATGCCTATATAGATATGTCTATATGTCTATATAAAGAGAGACATAGATATAGACATAGATATAGTTTTTTTTAATCCCAGTTGATCTTTCAAGGAAAGCCCATACCGCCTGGAGCCCCTATGGAGTGTACTTCAATGTCATCTCAAGCCATTTTCATGGACAGATCATAGTGAAGAGATGACAAGAAAGTGGCTTTGTGACTGACTTAGTCACTCCAGAGTAAGAGGGGCTAAGACTTAAGACTTTCGTGTCACCCCCCTTTCTGAGTTGCTTACCTCTCTCAACTACACCTCCAGTTCAGCTTTGGACACACAGTAGTGTGTGTGTGTGTGTGTGTGTGTGTGTGTGTGTGTGTGTGTGTGTAGCAAGACATCTTTGTGGAGTTGGTTCTCTCCTTCCATCCTACCTAGCTCTGCATGCCAGTCACCATGCATAAAGCAGCTTTACCCTCTGATGAACTGGAAATTTCTTGTTTCTTTGGAGACTCACTTGTGTCATGTGATGTTTGTCTGAAAACTGTCTTCCGAGAGGATCTTTGCTGAGGTAGACATGTGAGAGAACATTTTGCTGGAGGACACAGGAGGTTTGGGAAGAGTAAAAGTGGAACCCAACAGCCAGTTAGCATTGGTTTCCCTTGCAACGCTTTCCTGGTCTATGTGATCTTTGCTTGTGGTGACTTCATGGAGAGAAAAGCACCAAAGAACTTTTGTCTGGCATTCCGGCTGTTTCTTGCTGCTTCCCCGGTCGAGCTGCTGCTTCTGATTCATGTTTGTTATTTTGGACTGGAGTGCTGAGATCCTGACAACAAAGATTGTATCGCCCCAAAGAACTACTTCTAAACATGTCTACACCCTGCCTTGTTCTATTAAACATCTCTCCCCTTCTTTGGTTGGTGGGCTAGAAGGGAGGTCAAAGTGTTTAAGAACCCTTAACAAAGTAGGTTTTTAAAAATCTAAGCCTAACTCTGATCTGTCTCACCACCCCGGCTTCTTCATCTTTACCATCTTGTTACATTTTAACTGCTGAGATAAATATTGGTTAGCAAACAAAATAGTGGGTTTCATCCTGACATTTTCATATATGTCTATCTTTATACTTCACCCATATTCACCATCTGAAACCCTCTTCTGTTCCTTTCCTCTGCCTGCTAGTCACCCCTAGAATGCTTCCTACTCTGATTTCATGTTGTATATGTTGTGTGTAAAAGAGAATTATAGATTACCCCATCTTCTTATTCCCACTCCATTTAGCACACACCCATGGCCCTTAGAGGTCTCCCTGACACTTCATGACTCGGGTTCTTAAAACACAAATTCTGCACTGAAGAGAAAACGTGTGCTGTGTGTCCCTTGGGTCTGAATTATTCTACAAAGCATGAGAATCTGCAGTTCTATCCTTTTCCTGAAGATGGCATGATTTCATTCTTCACAACAGAATAAAGTTCCCTTAGCGTATGGACCACATTTTTTTTTCTCCTCTTCTGTTCACACACATTCAGGTTGCTTCTGTATCTTGGGTACTGTAAACAGTGCATCCACAGAGAGGTATCAGTATGTCTCGAGTGTGCTAACAGAGATTTCCTGGTGTGTACACCCAGGAGTGAGACCCCTGGGTCATGTGGTAGGCCTGCTTGGGCTTTGTTGCCTTTGTTGGGGTGTTTTGTGGGTTTGGGGTAACCTTCAATGTTGGTTTCCATAATGGATGCAGGAGTTCACATCCCCAGCCACTGGGCATGAGGACCCCTTCTCCTCTCTCTCACTACTGACTAAGGTGCAGGATTAAAAGCATGTGCACCAGATAGCAGAAAGGTGTGTTTGAAGAACTGCCTCACACACACAGTTGACTGACAGTAGCTTGACTGTGAAGAATACCCAGGCCTCTCCTCCCAACCTTCCCCTGGGATTCAGCTTAACTTTTGATGTGGTAACTGATGCTCTCTCTATTTTAGGCAGATAAGTATTCCTTATCCAAGAGGAATTCATCCTAGATTCTCCAGTGGAGACTGGAACTGAGAATAATACCAAACCAAATATATATATATATATATATATATATATATATATATATATATATATATATATATTTCCTCTCCAAATATATATATATATATATATATATATATATATATATATATATTTCTTCTATGATGCCACTTAACTTAAACTTTTGATGCAGTAAGAGATTAATAACAATACCTGACAATTATAAAGATACACTTCAGCCAGAGTCACATGAATGTGAGCTCTCCTGAGCTTGAACTTGGCTACACTGACCCATCTCGGGATGATGGGATGACATTTATAGGAAGAACCTGAACTACCAGCACGGCTATGCTGACACTTTGGAGCCGTCATTAAGTGAAATAATAGTTACAAGAGCTCAAACCACTGAGCGTCACCTGGTAGTGACATATATAGTGTGGATACTTTAGACAAAGAGGCAGTTCATGTCCCGGCCACAGCGGTGCAAGATGCCATTACCATACTAAGAATGGCATGAAGCTTAACAACTTAGCAACTCTTTAGTTCTGGAATTTTCCAGATAGTTTTAGAATCCAGTGGACGGAACAAAGTAGAACAAAATCAAGTCATCAACAGGCATAGGATCACACTACAAACGATACTGTAGGTTTTTCTTCACCACCACTGCCTCTGAACCTCAGCTACAGAAGCTCTGGAAGCAGCAGAGTCCCGCGGGGAAATTCCAAGTTTCACTGCAAGTATGCATGGAAAAAAATGACAGCGTGTAGGCAGATGCTTATATGGCTTTAACTTCTGAACAGCTCATTTGGAATCACGGCTTTTAAGGGCCCAAAAGTCAGAGGGAGATTGACCTGGCTCAGGGGTGAAGAGCTCAATGGTGAAGACAGGATTGTCTGGTGCTGTCCACCCAGCCTCATGCTTGGGAGCTCCAAGCAAGATGGCACTGTCAATGTTGGCTGTCTATTTAAGATATCTCCCACAGATGCTCTTATGACATGGCTTGTCAGGATGGGTGACACTGAAGGTCGATGCTGGCACCTCAGCCATCTTTAGCATACACTTGCCAGGAATGCCTTGCAAAGCTCCCTGAGTGTCTCCTCTCCAGAAACAAGAGCAAGCAATCAGGCAAGTAAGAGGCCATTAGGAAGGAAATGTTGTCAATATTCAGGAGGGTCAAGAAGGACTGTGGCCTGTCTCGAAAAAAAAAAAAATTAGCTGGGCGTGGTGGTGCACGCCTTTAATCCCAGCACTCAGGAGGCAGAGGCAGGCAGATTTCTGAGTTCGAGGCCAGCCTGGTCTACAAAGTGAGTTCTAGGACAGCCAGGGCTACACAGAGAAACCCTGTCTCAGAAAGAAAAAAAAAAGGACTGTGGTGCTTCCCTAAGTGGGACAGGACAACAGCTATCAGGAATGTTAGGCAGCCTGGACCCTGCCTCGCTCATAGAATACGGGGAAGAGACACATATTCCATAAGCTCTAAGTGTGTGTGTGTGTGTGTGTGTGTGTGTGTGTGTGTGTGTGTGTGTGCTTGTGGTGTGTACAACTTTGAGAAACTGGCAAAAGGCTTAGGATTACCTAACTTTCATCTGTCTCCAACAAAACATTCAATGTCTGAATGTCTGGGTGGCTGAGTCCCCTTCGCTCAATTACTGCATTCTATAACCACCGAAGTTCTCTCAGACATATCTAATCTGTTTATCTAGGTGACATGTTTATCGTGACCATACTGTATTTCGAAAGTTGTTTCTATTGCTTCAGGCCAGTCACTAAATGAGGAAAGTTGGGTAGGCTATTCAGCATCTCAGCATCCCTGCTCTAGCCCAACCCATGTAAGTGAAGGTAGTGGGGATGGCCCTGAAGACTCTCTTGACTTCACACCACCAGGCAGACAGACAGAGTCTGAAGACTCCTGGGAAAAAGCAAGGCCCTACTCAATAGGTGAACTTCAGTTGACTTCATGCTCGAGGTTAAAGCTTTGTCTCAGATATGAATACTAGTGTAGTGGCTATTCCTGGTTGTCAGCCTGACTATATCTAGAATGAACTACAATCCAGAATTGAAGGGCTCACCTGTGATCCAGATCTTGAGCCTCAAAGATACAAGTTTCTAACCTGAATCAGGGCATGGAGATCTTGAGGCTATGAAAAGCTTAGGCCCAAGCAAGATAGTACATGCCTTTAATCCCAGGAAACTGAGGCAAGGAGATCTCTGCGTTCAGGGTCAGCCTGGGACAAAGCAAGTCCCAGATCCAGGTGTGGTGGCACACACCTTTAATCTGGGCCACACTTTCTGCTGGAGGCCTACATAAGGACATTGGAAGAAGGAAGATTCACCTGCTTGCATTTACTAGCCAGCACCTCTGTTAGAACCTGCTTCTACAGAAGGCCAGCCTCGTGGGACTGAGCAACTACTAGATTCTTGGACTTCCCATTCACAGCTGACCACTGTTGGGTTAGTTGAACTACAGACTGTAAGTCATCTCAATAAGTTCCCATAATATATAGACTTTCTATAAGTTCTGTGACTCTAGAGAACCCTGACTATGACACCTAGGAATTTCTGCAAAGAAATAATTGATGCATAGGTTTATTCACTGACCACATTCATCTTAAAAATCCTTAGCACTTTGGAAGCATCTATTTATGAAACATCCATTCAGACCATTCTTGGTCCCAACTGTTAAATCCCTTGTGGATTCAAGAGCTACCAAATTGCTCACCGCTGGACAAGAAAGTCTATAAACTCCCAAAGCTGAGATTGAGTGAAGAGAAACCAGAGAGGCCACAACTATGTGTTTCAGGAGCTCAGTTTCTGGGTTTTTATAGTATTAGCCACACAGTTCTGCAGCAATGGAAGTAAACAGTGAAGTTAAAAAGAGTGTTAGGTCAAATAGCAAGGTCAGGAAGCCCAAGGAAGCTAAATAACAGGGCTTGCAACTGAGTACGAGGTAGCCACACTGACCAGATAAGAGAAAGAACAAGGCTGCAGGCAAAACAACAAAGCTACTCTTGGCAGACTCCGGCTGACCTCACTAGGCCCCCATGAGGAGCATACACAGCAGAGTCTTTACAGCTACAACAGACTGAATGATCTGTAACAGCTACAACAGACTGAATGATCTGTAAGGCTGATTTCTAAAAAACCTCCACCTTGTCCAGGAAGGAGATTTCCTCCAGATCACCATGTGGACAAGGAGCTAAATACAAAGTACCCAGGGAAAGTTGCAGATATATTGGTAACTTTATTTTTTTTCTAATTTTTATTAGATATTTTCTTCATTTACATTTCAAATGCTATCTCGAAAGTCCCCTACACCCTCCCCCATCCCCCACCCTGCTCCCCCCACCACTTCTTGGCCCTGGCGTTCCCCTGTACTGGGGCATATAAAGTTTGCAAGACCAAGGGGCCTCTCTTCCCAATGATGGCCAGCTAGGCCATCTTCTGCTACATATTCAGCTAAAGACACGAGCTCTGGGGCTGCTGGTTAGTTCATATTATTGTTCTTCCACCTATAGGGTTGGAGACCCCTTCAGCTCCTTGGGTACTTTCTCTAGCTCCTCCATTGGGAACCCTGTGTTCTATCTAATAGCTGACTGTGAGCATCCACTTCTGTGTTTGCCAGGCCCTGGCATAGCCTCACACGAGACAGCTATATCAGGGCCCTTTCAGCATAATCTTGCTGGCATATGCAATACTGTCTGCGTTTGGTGGCTGATTATGGGATGGATCCCCGGCTGCAGCAGTCACTGGTTGGTCCATCCTTTTGTCTCAGCTTCACACTTGATCTCTGTAACTCCTTCCATATGTGTTTTGTTCCTAATTCTAAGAAGGGGCAAAGTGTCCACACTTTGGTCTTCATTCTTCTAGAGTTTCATGTGTTTTGCAAATTGTATCTTAGGTAATCTAAGTTTCTAGGCTAATATCCACTTACCAGTGAGTACATGTTATGTGAGTTCTTTTGTGATTGGGTTACCTCAGTCAGGATGATACCCTCCAGGTCCATCCATTTGCCTAAGAATTTCATAAATTCATTGTTTTTAATAGCTGAGTAGTACTCCATTATGTAAATGTACCACATTTTCTATATCCATTCCTCTGTTGAGAGACATCTGGGCTCTTTCCAGCTTCTGGCTATTATAAATAAGGCTGCTATGAACATAGTGGAGTATGTGTTCTTATTACCAGTTGGAACATCTTGTGGATATATGCCCAGGAGAGGTATTGTGGGATCCTCCAGTACTACTATGTCCAATTTTCTGAGGAACCACCAGACTGATTTCCAGAGTGGTTGTACAAGCTTGCAATCCCACCAACAATGGAGGAGTGTTCCTCTTTCTCGACATCCATGCCAGCATCTGCTGTCACCTGAATTTTTGATCTTAACCATTCTGACTGGTGTGAGGTGGAATCTCAGGGTTGTTTTGATTTGCATTTCTCTGATGATTAAGGATGTTGAACATTTTTTCAGGTGCTTCTTAGCCATTCAGTATTCCTCAGGTGAGAATTCTTTGTTTAGCTCGGTGCCCCATTTTTAATGGGGTTATTTGATTTTCTGGTGTCCATCTTCTTGAGTTCTTTATATATATTGGGTATTAGTCATATTGGTAAGTTTAATAGGAGTTAGTTGCTAGTTCCCAGTGTCCAGAAAATGCAGTACTCTGTGGTAAACCACCAGCTGGTCATGTAGAGGTGATAACAAAGAAATTATGGTTCAATTAACATCTATAATATCTAGCCAAGGTTCAGGGCCAGCAGGTCCTGCCAAGATCAAGGGCTAGCAAACTTAGCCAAGGTCAAGAAAGAATGAAGGGTGAGCACGACTGAGGATTAGTCCCTTTTTGGGCGACAAGCATATGATCATCTCCTAGGTTAGGCCAAGAGGACATGCCAAAGATATGTAGGCCTGCCATTGGCTCTGCCCATGGTACACCTACATACAGAATTAACCAGAAGTCACACCAATCTTTGTATAGTTTGTGACATGAGTCTCATTGTTTCTCCTTGTCTTTGTTTCTCATCTACATAAAGTAACAAACTTGAGAGGCTCCATCACTCTCAAACATCTGTACAGCTCCAACCAGCAGCCAGTGTCCTGGGCTCAGAGGTTTGGCATACCTTCTGAGAGATCCAAGCTAGTCAATGCTTCTCTGCTGCAGAGACCTGGAGTCTCCAGTTACTTCACTTCTCTGGGCCTCCGTTTCTTCCATGAGAAGCTAGAACAGTTGGGACAGCGTGTGAGCATCCTCATCTTTTTCCTGTATAGAGACGGGACAAGATTCTAAACACAGGAGGAGACATTGCAGTGGCACTCTGATCTCTGGACTCCTGTTCTGAGGTTTTAGCTGCTCAGTCAGCAGAGGCATCATATCATCTGACAAGTGCAATCAGGATTGATGAGAACAGAGAGTACACAACCACATCTATTTATGACATAATATATTACTAGAAATGTTCAATTTTGTTCTCACTATTATGAACCTGCTTCTAAAGTATGCATTAAGTATATACATTTAGGAAAAACGTGTCATATACTGAATTCAGCACTATCCATGGTTTGAGGCACCTGTAGGCAGGTCTTAGACCAACTCCACTGCTGATGATAGGGTTTTGTGTACCCTAGCAGACTTGAAGGTCGTCTAAGACACACCAGTTGGGGGTCTCTAATGACTGATCAAACATGACTAAAATTCAAGGCTGCTTTTATCCAATTAATCCTTAGGAAGAACCCAAATGACTCACTTTATGATCATGGGCCTACCTCCAAAAAATTTATTTAAAAAATCGCACCATTATGTGTTTTATAAATACAAAAGTAAAAGAGAATTTGGGGTGGGGATCCTATGGGCATGTCATAAATGTCAATGAAAGACTGTAAGAAACACATCAACCTCCTGAAAGTATAATCAAGATGGTGTGCACATGTGGGCTGTGCCAAACAAAACAAAACAAAACAAACAAACAAAACAAAGACATGGCTTTCGTAGAATTATCAAAGTGGAGACACTGTTGAAGAGAGTAGGGCTCAGAGCTATAGCTTGATCCTTGTCCAACCTTAAAATATGGGTCTGTATTTTCCCAAATCCCCCGTCGAAGCAATCACCTACAAACAGGAATGTATTGAACTCCAGAACACGTGCCAGCGTTCAAACACACGAGGTGGCAATTCCTTTGAGCAAAAAAGATGAGCATTCATGTTTTATTAAAATATACTTTATTAAAAATGTCAATGTGCTGATAGCACACTCACATCTTAGCATTCATAATACATCTCCAATAAGTTTAAGCAAACGGAAAATTAAGACACGTTGGCAAGGGGAAAGTTTTCTAGCCAAAAAAGAGAATTCAGTTTAAAAAAATTCAGCACCATTGGCCTCACAGAAGTCAGAGATTTCCAGAAAATGTTTACTTCAAATGAATTAACTTTCCTTTCTGACAACAGCCTCAGCTAATGCCCCCATAAGTGTGGCCAGAACAAGGGAAATGAAGGAATCACCTCCAGAAAACACATTTTCTAAAATTAGTGGTCACAGGTGTATCAAGGAGCCTCATAGTGAAGACACAGGGTGGTGTCTCCCTGCTCCTGAAATAGCCTCCTGAATTTTTCAGAGGTAAATGAGCAGGAAAGTAAGAGTCCAGATCTAACAGGGGAGAGATGCCCCCACCTCCTCACTAAAGGACCCGATGTTGATCACTCAGCTAAAAAGTGTTACCACTGAGCAGAGTGGAATCACCTGGTATGTCCAGGACTCACTAGGCAGTCACTGTGTCCTGGGCTTCAAAGAAGAAAAACCAAGTCCCATTAGTCAGCCCTGTCCCTAGGTTTCTCCATCACTGCTGACAATGTCCAGGAATTAACCAGAAGCAAGAGCCCATGCAGGGTGAGGAAGACAGAAGAAGGAACCAGTCAGTGATGCCTTTGGTAGCAATAAACACCTTACTGTACCTGAACCCTCAAATCCTCTGTAAGGAGTTACAATTCCCATGGTGAAAAGAGAAACCAAAAAGCAAAACGTACAAGTTTGTGATTGAAGGGACCCTTCATGAGCTCATCAGGCTGCAGGCATGCAGACAGTCTATGCTCCTCTCGGTGTGCTCGTGAGGAGGGGAAAAATTTTAAAAAGGAAGAAAAAGAAAAGACAGAGTAGTGATTATTATAAAAACAAAAGTCTAATCTATGGATGAACTTTGAGGGCACTTGAGGAATCCGTGGTGTATGAAAGAAGCCAGTCATAAAATGAGAAACGATGCATGCACGGTGTCTCTTATTTGAATTTCCTAGAATAGTTAGATTCACAGGGGCTGGGAAGAAGGGAAATGGAAACCATTGGTCCATAGACCTTCTAAGCGGCTTCTAGGGGCATCGTTCTCATGCCATGGTTTGGGGGATGTGGAAGTCAACCCTGTGAAGGAAAAAGCGGGATGGAGAGCAAGGCACCACAGGTTCCCGCAGCTCCTTGAAGAGTCATGATTTGCTGCACATGTCTGTCACTAGATTTAAGATGGCTCTGGTGCAACCGTGAGACAACAAAAAGGAACTGGGGTGGGGCGGTGGCTACTTCCTCCATCTTCACGGAAGTCCTGACAGGTGATGATGCTTCCCACCCCCACTCCTTTTGAGTTACCTCATCAGGCAGGGTTTTCATTGGGGCATAGTGATGATGTGGCAAGATATGATTGGCCAAGGGCTTAGGGGCTTGGGATTGGCTCCAAGGCTGTATATAAGCTTAAGGGCTGCACAATAAACTCAGATCTGCACCCTAATGCTGGTTTCCTGAGTCTTATTTCCCAAGATTGATCATGTGACTGTTACCTCTTACACACACACACCTCTCCTCTGTCACCTCTTTCTCCCCCCAACTCCCAGTCCTCCGTCCTGTTCTCACAATGGTTAGTTATCTAAATGCAATAGGAAAGTGAAGGAGATTCAAATGCAGTCTACACTGCCTGAGGACTAGAATCTTGTGGACCCTGGACAAACACAGACGTTGTACTACTGTCCTTGCTGGTCTTCCCTAAGGCTATCTACTTGGTATGCTCAGACTGCCCAGCCTCCCATTTCAAACCAGCATCAAGCATCCTGGTCACCTGATCTGTCATACCCAATATTCCGCTGACATGGAGGCCCAACGTTAGAGCCACCCCATGCTTGGGGAGTATATGGGTTTTCAGGAGCCATGAAGCAAACAGGAGTAATAAGGATCAGCTATGACTGAAAGCATCCAACAAACAATACAAATAAACAAAAAGCTACAAGGGCAAGGACAAGGTCGCTCACAAGCACAAAAGAGCCAGCTACTCGAGTAGACAATTCAGAGAGGATGTAGTGTGAGCCATCACACACTAACCACTCTCAGGGAGTTATGAGCCCTGTGGCAGCATTGCATTTGCCTGCCTTGCAATTGCAGGGCATGTGTCCCAGCAGTTGAACTGGGGAAGATGCCGGATACCTCCTGGGTGGCATATGGTATCTCACTTTCTTCCAGAACTTGGTCTTGGCGCACTGTGACTGCTCTGTGAAGTCCCCGTCCCACTGGATGGTCCCGTGCTTCTGTCGGATATACTGAATGGACTCGGGCATAGTGCTGTAGTCTTTGACTTTCTCCAGTTCAATCAGAATGACCTTCATGCCGTGCTGGATGAGGGCATTGTAGACAGCGATTTGTTCTTCTGACAAATTCTTTAGAAAGCCGAAGCTAGATGACTCTGGTGCCACGAAGACCATCAGCCTCCTACACAGCTTAATGTTTTCATCAATGACGCTGGCCACAGCTGGAAGGGAGGAGAAGGACTCAGAAGACCCAGCACGGAAACACCAGGGCTGTACTGCTACGAGAAATGGGAGGAAGGGGCGCCAGGCAAAGGAAAGGGATTTCCCAATAGGCGGGACTGATGCTCAGAGGGATAAGCATTCTCTTCCACTGTCTGCGCAGGGTTTGTGCTCTGGTCCCCAGTAGCCATCAGTGTTAGTGTTTTTGGTCTAAGCCAGTGCCTGACTCACTATAAAAGGGGCTGCTTGCCCCCTCTGCTCTCTCTTGCCTTCTTGCTCCTGCTCTGTCCTCTCGCCCTTCCCCCTCTCTCCCCATGTACTCCTCTACTCCCTTTCTCTGCCTTTCTCTGTTCTCTACTACCCTCTCAACTCTCCGCCCTATGCCCTGAATAAACTCTATTCTATACTATACCTTTGTGTGGCTGGTCCCTGGGGGGGGGGGTGCCTCAGATTGGGTCCGCAGAGGCACCCTCCCCACACCTGACTGCACATGCACCAAACATATTCTTTCTCTCCCTTATCTTTTTATAAAACACAAGAATCAGTCACCTCTTGTTTCTTTCATTTGGCACTTACCCTGTGTTTTGTTTCTTATTGTTAAGTCTCTTTCTCCAAGCCTATGTCATCATGCCACATTCCTATAACAGCTGAGTCTCAGGTAAGCTACATAATAAGCATATTTTAAAGTCTATTTTTAAAGAGCAAAGAACTGTGTTTCGTGTTCTTTATAGTTAGTTAAACGCTCCATGTTAGCATCATTAATTTTGAAGCCAAATAGCACACCATGATGGTTTGTCAGGAAGAAAGAGGAGCCCACCGGTATTAACTCTACAAGTTCTAACTGGCTGGCAATTGCCTCTTGTGAGGAGTAAGATCAGGGTGACATTTCTAAAGACAGTTTCTTTTCAGTTGGTTTTGGTTCTGTTTGGTTTTGTTTGGTTGTTTTTGTAATTCTACTATATAAACTGCCCAGTATTTAGAGATAGCCAATACATATCTTTTAAACAATATTAAAAATTGCTTTTCCTAGTGAGAATAAAGGGTGCTTATTTTAGTATCCAATTATTTTGCTTGTGGCCTTCCAAGATGAGGGCAAAGAGCAGGAGCATTGTGTAAGGCAGCCCTGTGATGGCATTTACAGGTCTCTCAAGCCAGGAAAACACCCATTCCTATCTCACGCATGCAAACGCTGCTGCTGCTTGTGAACCTCCCAAACTACATGCATAGCAAACACAACTACAACAACTGTCCAGCTTATTTAGACAGAGGATGACAGAGTTTGCATATGAAATGTCTTCCATGGGCTCTTTGAACACTGGTCCCCAGCTGGTGGCATTGTTTGGGGTAATAGAAACTTCTGGGTGTGGACCCTGAATGGAGGCAGTAAGTCATTGGGGGGTAGAGAGAAGAAGAGGGGAGAGGATTGTTGTTGTTGTTTTGTTGTTGTTGTTGTTGTTGTTGTTGTCTGATGAGATAGGGTCTATACATACAACTGCAACTGGCTCTGTATTCCCATTTATCCTGGTTTAGCATTCAAGTGCTGGGATTACAGGCCTGGCCCTCTTTTATTGTTTTCTTGTTACCTTTTCCATTTGTTCTATAAAGGCTCACTTAAAACATACCTTGTCCAGGGAATTCATCCCTGCCAAATATAAATAGCTTATATCCACATTGTTTCTCCAGCACCTCCGGCAAGATCTTCAGTACCAGTGTGTCTACATCATGGCCCTGGCTTCCTCTTGGGTACTTGGGGTATAAGACATAGGCATCATACATCTTTTCATCTGAAAAGGAAAAGAGACACACTCAAGAAACAACTCCACCAGATCCCTCAAGTAGACAGTGTGAACCCTGGGTCACTGCCGTGTGCAGGCTGGGCCCAGTGACCTCCACATGCCCTGCTGGCTGACACGGCATGCTATGCTGTTATACTATGTTCTTACAGCCGAACTGTGAGAGATATGGCTCCTCCTCACTTGCACAGGGGAATAAAATCTAGACTGAACAGGTGGCGCTGTTTCTGCAATTCCTAATTGAATCCTAAGTCTCCCACTGCGTCTCACTAATTGCAGATGTAGGCAATTGAGACCTATACTAACTATGCCAAGCAAAACCAGGCGAGTCACTCCTAAGCTGGCATACCAGAAACTTCATTATTTTAATGGCTCCTAATCTGTCCCGTATCATTGAGAAGTCCAGCACTACATACAGCACATGAGGTCAATGTGTCCATCGATGACAGTGTTTCCCAGACAACCCGGAATGAGAGCCATTACTGTGTGCACCAGGGCAAAGATGAACAAGACACATCATTGTACTGTGTACACCAGTCACATATGCAAAATAAAATGGTAGATGGCATTTAAGAAGACAGCAGCCAAAGGAACATAAAAAGATTTCTCATCATCTGGAGTTCTTGGCAAACAGTATTCATAGAAGGTGCGTAATAGCTCTTGGGTGAGAAAGAGTGGGGAGAGATCAGAAAAAAGTGAGGATCTAAGAGTAGAGGTTACTACAGATGTGAGAGAGAAGCCTGCCTACACATGAGACAGAGGTTGGCATACATGTGAGAGAGAAGCTAGCATTACATGTGAGAGAGAAATTGGCACTGGTGTTTCTGCCACCCTGCCCACTGTCAGGCAAGGAAGGTGCTACAGAGCTAAGTCGGACCCAGGGAGAAGCCCATCAGTACTGACCAAACATCTTAAGAGAGCTTGACAATAATATCCATGGTTTTGGAAGAGGAGGTTGTGGGTCCCAAGCATTCAGCTTAGGGATCACAGGGATATGTACTAAGGACATATCGATTTGTGTCTGGAGACACCAACCCTAATGACTTTTTCCAGTATAAAATTTAATGCTAAATAGACGGCTTTCCAAAGTTCTTGAAATTTTTGTTGTTGCTGTTGTTTTTGTTGTTGTTGTTGCTGCTGTTGGTTTTTTGTTCGTTTTTTGTTTTTTGGTGTTTTTTTTGTTTTGTTTTGTTTTTTGAGAGTGAAAGAAAAGAATAAAGAGACAGAGGGATGGAGATCTCATAAGCCCTTATTTCTTGACTGTTTAAGAAGGAATTGAGCCTTCTCCTGTAAAGATTTAGACGTGTTTAGACTTACACCCTCAGAAAGCCTTGGCTGCCTGGTGCCCCATTTACAGCAGGGAGCATCCTCCATGGGAAGTGCAGTTCCCAGGTTAGCAGCCAATGTTATCCCTCCCCAGCCCCAGGCACAGCTGCTACCACCCAGCACAGGCTTTCCCTCCTCTCCTAGCTTCTCACTCTCCCTCCACTGGCTTTGCTTAAATAGAAAACAAAAGAAATTACATTTGCCAAATGTTTTCTTTCTTTTGACAGAATCCCAGTCCTCTTTCAAAACAAGGCATCCGAGGACAGGAGGTCCCCTTGCTCCCCCACTTTCTTTACTTGGAACAGATGGAGAAAGATGCCCTAGGACAAAGTCCCACGTCTTCTAAAAACTTAAAACTAAACAAGCCCCCAAGCTGTGTGTCTTTTCTCCTAAGTGTTTTCTTCCCATGCTGGAGGTCAAGCCCAGGCTGCTGTGAGTATGTTTGGCCACTGAGCAAGCTAAGCCACAACTAAGATCTGGAGCAAAGGCATCAGTAAAGGACTTGTTCTCCACACGCACTGGAGATGCAGCACTATCAAAGACACATTTGGAATTCACATTTGCCCTTCTTGACACAGCCCTCCAATTTTTAAAAATTATTATTCTATTTCATGTGTGTGGACATTTCACCCAAGGAGGCCAGAATACGGCATCAGATCCCAGGGTAATATAGACAATTGTCCCCTGCAGTGCTGGGAATCCAACCAGAATCCTCTGGAAAAGCAGTCACTGCTATTAATCTCTCTAGCCCCAAGGACAGGATCAGACAGGGCACGGGGCACTTCCTGATAAACTGTAAGATGTACACTTGAATCTAAGATTCTGGGAAGGAAGCTGAGATCAATGGGGCTACACCATTTCTCAAAAGTATGCAGAGTTTTCTAAATCCAAGTCACTCATTTGTCCTGGGGTGGCCAAACATGATTCTGAAAGAAAGAA
The DNA here is from genome assembly GCA_902729485.2 of Mus minutoides. Lineage (NCBI taxonomy): Eukaryota > Metazoa > Chordata > Mammalia > Rodentia > Muridae > Mus > Mus minutoides. Next base: position 326,635 of record LR749561.1, on the reverse strand, counting down.
AAAAAAAAATAGGGCAGATATTTCCATGCCTCCACATATAAGCTCCAAGAATGCTTTTGGTTAATTATGCCTTTTCAGAAACACTCCAGATCCCCACAAAGCAGTCCTGGGTAAGCCCTCTCCTCTAGAACTGAATCATTTTCTGAAGTTCTGTGTGATGGAACGGACACAAAAAACCCTAATCAAGGAAACACAAGAAAACAAAGCTCTGACCTATCTCCTGAAAGCCAACATTATACTTCCAGGAACATGTCCCACCTCCTCCACCCAGAGACACTGACAACAGATGCCCTTGTGGAGAGGCAGTGAGGACAACAGCCAAAGGTAGCTGCTAGTCAACCACTGAGGCCTCAGATGTCTGCTCTGACCTACCCAGCCCACAACACACACACACACACACACACACACACACACACCCATACTCATAACTCGTTTCCCAAGTGTAGTTAAAGGAGTAGCAGCAGAGGAAACAGTTACAGGCAGCACAGATGATGAATCGGTTGTTACCTCCCAGAACTTAGAGAATCTCTAGTGGCTGTTCTGAGGAAACTCAGATGTGCTGGTAGCTGCTCTCAATATCCACGTCTCTCAGAAGCAGAGGTGGTAATTTATCTCTGACCTGGCCAAGCTTTTTTAAAATTTTCTGAGGCTACCGAACCATCCCTTCAACTAAAAGCATCTGTTCACACCTCTATTGCTGTCTGTAAAACCCAAACGAGATCATGTTTATAGATTGATATTTGTGAGAAATTGCCTGATGTTTCTTCAGTTCCCTTCTCTCTCCATGTGACATTCCAGAGCAAATCAAGCAGTTGATAGGTAAAATTTGAATTTAAAAGATACTTTATCTAAGGTCCTTTGGCCAAGTTGCCTGAGGACTGGCTTGTCTGTCCTCCCCAGCATGCCTAGAAAACATAGAAGTGAACACACATAACACATAGAATCATGTTTACCTTGGAAATGCTAAAGGCCACCAGATTCCTTACATTACAACGCTGTCGTAAATGGGACTCTCCACAGGAAACTGTCTTTGGAAATGAGCCCCAGAATGATCTCCGTTATTTCACAAACCACAGAAACATGTGGGGGGGAGGTGGGGGAGACAGAGTTAACTGACTTGGCTTTAGTTGTGAAGGCCATTTTATCTTGAGAGACCAAGAGCTCTCACCAACTCTGGGCTTGGCTTAGTGTGTTCCCTTATCTTTTGTTGCCTGGTTCACCTGCTGGGTTAGCTCACAGAAGTCTGAATGGAATAAAGACAACAGTGCACATATTTTTCAGCCGACCTGTTGCTGACCACTCTTTCATTCAAGTCTTGTAGATACTGGGGTACACCTAACATGCCAGTTCTGACATCACCTGGGGCAGCATAGAAACACAGGACTCCCCGACTCCAACCAGGCTTGTGAATGGCTGTCATACTGTAACTCATGGGTTGCTTATCTTTACATTTGTGTGGCAAGGCTTGACCAACCAGGTTAGAGTGAACTTTGGCAAGAAGGACATAATGTCTCTCTCTCTTCCACATCCATATTCACTATACTGTATATGTTCCAGAATATTCTCCCAAGAGAATGCAGGCTGTCAGCAGGATTTATGACCAACCTCAGGAGCTCATCACTAAATCATTTTGGAGACATTATTCAAAGTTCTTTGACATTATCCAAAGTTAATGACGGTTGGGAAGGTGGAGAGGTGGAAAGATTGAAGCACACACTTACCAGAATTAAAAAATAAGAGCAAAGAAAATCATGAGGCTTCCTGGCTTGTTGTCAGTTCCAATCTCCAAAGCCACCACCCCTGGCTGTGCTTAGCTGGGAGAAGGGGGTCCTGTCATCATCTGTTGGGCAGGGGTGAGTCACGCCTTCCGTCTCTTGCTGACAAACTCAACTTCTCTGCCAGGCAGCTTTATCATACTATGTGCACATCATAATAACTAAGGCAAGACTGTAGTCACACTTCTGGGAGTTACAGTGAGTCAGAGGTGTGAACACCAAGGGGCCAGAGGGGCCGGAGCTTCCAGAAACACCACATGAAAGAATGTCATGTCCGGTTCCCTTAGTCAGTGGAGATAGAAGGCAGACCACTCCTATCTACTCCAGAAGAAATGAGTGCTGTGGTCTCTTCACAAAGGGACAGCCAGGGGCACAGGCAAGCACCTCAGATTATATTTGCCTGGCCAGGCAAGGACCATGGCTACATCTCACCACTGTTAAATCTCAAACCTGGGACAAAGGGCTGAGGGACCTAGTTAACATATCAAAGTAGCAGGTGCTGGCTGCCAAGTTCTTCCTGCATTCCTCAGTCCCTACCTGTTATAGGATCCTCCAGACTGGACTGGCATACCCTGCCCCTACCCTGACCTTCTTCCAGCTGCCCTTCCTACATATTCCAACCCTCTAGGTGACCTGGTCCCTTTCTCTTCTTTGTTGGCCCAGGCTGGTTACCAGCTGCTCTTCCCTCTCCTCACAAGGCTTTATACTCCCCCGATGTCCCTGCCCCCACCCCAGGCTTTGCTCCCCTTTTATCTACGATAGACTTTCTCCTCCACCACACGGAGGAAAAGGAATAGTCAAGTCATTTTCTAGTTATTTCTTCCTTTTCATTCAGCCATCAACATTGAGCTACAGCCCAGCCTCTGGGTTACCAATTGTTGAATTCTGACATTTAGCTAAATACAGTTTGAATCACAGCATCTGTGTTTTATCAACAACTTGTACGCAATAATCTGTGTGGTGACTTTTATACACAAACAGCTGCTTAGAACAAACAGCTTTTTTTTTTTTTTGGATCTGCTACTCTGAATGTGTTTGGACGGTGAGTTTCCTCATTCTCTTGCTCCTGTTCAAGAAAAATGTTTGGCCTAAAAAGACATGCATTTACTTATCTCAGTGCATGCTAGCTGTGTGGATTTCTTTTGTCTTTTTTGTTTGTTTGTTTGTTTGTTTGTTTTTGTAGCCAAATAAGGGACATCAAAGCAGACTGAATGGTGTTTTGTCTGTTTTGTTTTCCATAGGGCCTTACTAGATCAAATTCATTCTGAAACTTTTTTTGTTGTTTAAATTACATTGTATTACAACCTAAATGGAGAGAAATGCTGGTTCTGTAACACAGGAAGGCATTTCTGTATGAAAAGAAAAAGAAAAATGGTGGCAGGACAGAGACACCAATGAAGGCACTGAGCAGAGCTTTGGCCTTCAGATCAGTGACAAAGGCTCCTGCTAAGCACTGAGAGAAGCTGGTTTCTTCCTTGTCCTTTGTCCCTCATATACCTCATTCCCTCCCTCTCCCCCTGCCTTCCTCTCCCTCTTTATGACCCTCCTTCTGTAGCTGAGAGAAAGAAGAAAATATCTTTCTCATCTCACCCAGCCATCCAGTGGAGAGATCTGAGTAAATTCAGGCAGGTCTCTTTTGGAAGCCAGAGACATAAATTACTTTGGGTACCAAGTATAGGGTTTACAGAGAGGAGAGCATCTCTCTAAGACCTGCTGAGCTTTAAATTGGGGGGATGAAGGGGTATTATATGCACATATGCTCTAGACATCTCTTTACTTCACAGACCCAGAAAATAAGATCCTTTCTCATATTGCCTCCTAAAGCAGGTTGGCCCACTACCTCCTAGAGCAGGTTGGCTCATTGTCATCTAGAGCAGGATGGCCCACTGTCACCTAGAGCAGGCAGGCCCACTGTCACCTAGAGCAGGTTGTCCCACTACTTCCTAGAGTAGGTTTGCTCACTGTCATCTAGAGCAGGATGGCCCACTGTCACCTAGAGTAGGTTGGCCCACTGTCACCTAGAGTAGGTTGGCCCACTACTTCCTAGAGCAAGTTGGCCCACTGTCATCTAGAGTAGATGGCCCACTGTCACCTAGAGTAGGTTGGCCCACTGTTATCTAGAGTAGGATGGCCCACTATCACCTAGAGCAGGTTGGCCCAGTACTTCCTAGAGCAGATTGGCCCACTGTCATCTAGAGTAGGATGGCCCACTGTAATCTAGAGCAGGTTGGCCCACTGTCACCTAGAGCAGGATGACTCACTACTTCCTAGAGCAGGTTGGCCCACTGTCATCTAGAGCAGGATGGCTCACTGTAATCTAGACCAGGTTGGCCCATTGCCTTCTAAATCAGGTTGGCCTACTGGCTCCTAGAGCAGCTGGCCCACTGCCTTCTAGTGCAGGATGGCCCACTGCCTTCTAGTGCAGGATGGCCCACTGCCTTCTAGTGCAGGATGGCCCACTGCCTTCTAGTGCAGGATGGCCCACTGCCTTCTAGTGCAGGATGGCCCACTACCAGCTTCTGCTGCTGCCTAGTGGCTCTTTACTGGGAACTACTTGCCTTCCAGCTTATTGGAAAAGGAAGCTAATGATCACAGACAAATCGTTTCTCTGAAGCACATGAAGTCTTGCTGAGACACTGAACACTAAATTCTCCAGCCAGGAGAAAACATTACCCACCTATAACAATAGGAGAAGAACACTTAAAAGATTACTTGGGTGGGTGGACAGCAATTTTGAGGCTTTGCCTCCAAAGACCACCACATACACTTACCATCTGGAGCAGTGTGGAAGGTGCTTCTGTACCAAAGCATGATGTCGATCTTAAAGCTGTTGTAGATGCACAGAACAGACACAACCAGAAGTAGGAAAGCCATGAGCCCTCCTAAGAGGTAAGCCCTGAAGTCTGGAACTGTAAATGACAGGGAAAGTCAGTGGCCGAAGGTTAGTTTTACCTCCACACTTACACCCGGCTCTGAGTCAAAGCCAGGTGGGAAACGTGAGGCTACTGCTTGAACACACATCTCTAAGTTTCCTTGTGACTATACAAGTTGGATAGTTTAATTTCCACTGAGAAGGCTGGAAAGAAATAAAAGCCTGGAAGCCCTAGGTATTCATGCCGGAACAAAAGGACTCTAGCTGCATGGAAACTGTCTCAGAGCGTGTGGATCCAGGTGCCTTAGTGGGATACAACCTGACTGTGTCTGGAATGTCCCCCCGTGGGTTCCCCTGGAGAATCGGGGTTTCAATCCCATCATACTGCTTCTGAAGACCCTCAGAGCTGAGCAGATGGACTCCTGGTAAAACTGATAAAAGCCATTGGCCCTCTGCCCAGACATGGGCTGTGCTGGCTCCTCATCTGACCCTTCCTAGGGCTCCTGAAGTCAGGGCCGGCGTCTGTCTGAGAGTTCCTGATACAGTACTCAATGCCTGCTCTGCTATGAGAGTGTGCAGTTCTGATGACAGGCAAGAGAGCAGACAGCTAGGGGAAGGATCAGTTACTCCAAAAGGGAAGTCCTGGTTGCTTCCAGAACAGCTCCAGAAGGCCAAGAAGAGGAACCAAGCAGCGCCCTAGCTTGCCACAACCCAAAGGGGTGCTGCCAGAGGAGGGTGCCCAGGAATGAGGGAAGAGAAAAAGGGAACCCACCACATCAACCACTTCCTTCATCAGCCCGTTCAGGTTGTCTACTCAGCCTGGAAGGGGGTTCGTGGGTCTGGAGGGATGGGGGAGAAGTGTTTGCATCTCCCAGAACAAGCACTTCTGGTTTATAAAATCTTCAAGAAATAGCTTATCAAATCCTCCTCAGGCCACACATACAGTAAACATCTGAAGGCCTAAGACTTCCTGCATATTGTAGCATTTCTTTAGATAGAACAGCATGATAGAGTAGAGACAGAAAACACACTTAGCACCTCCCCCCACTTGGCTGCAAGTCCCTCTGCAGCCAGTGGACACTGATCTGCAGGCTGTTGCCCAATCTGACCCTGCCCCATCTTTATAACATTTGTGATCTGCCTTCCAGCTATGAGATGACATCGCCCCTGTGTCTATCTTCTGTTTTTTGCCAGCTCTTATCAGAGTTGTGTGAGCAACACAGTCTCTCCCTTTGAGAGGATCTATCTAGTCTGGGAGAGTCTAAGCCCCTGATAGCGATCTTAAAATTATGAACTGTGATATGACTATTCCATGACTAAACCCACAGTACTTAATGAGATTCATAGAGCCCTTGGCAGCCACAGTATGGTCTGACTGTTCCTTGTACTGAGTAGTGTGGACATATTTGGCTCTGTGAATGTCTTCAAAGATGATAACAGTGGAATTGTCTTATTAGTGAAGAAGCTCAGATGAGTAGAGACTTTGAAGTGGAAATAAATGTACAGCTCACTACTGGTATATCAAATACCCTTATTAAGAATAGGATTTGGGGGGCTGGTGAGATGGCTCAGCCATCAATCGGGTAAGAGCACCTGACTTCTCTTCTGAAGGTGATAAGTTCAAATCCTAGCAACCACATGGTGGCTCACAACCATCCGTAACGAGATCTGGCTCCCTCTTCTGGAGTGTCGGAGGACAGCTACAGTGTACTTACATATAATAAAATAAAAATAAAAAAATTTTTAAAAAGAATAAGATTTGTATGAGCTCAAAAGATAACTCAGAAGTTAAGAGTACTGGCTGCTCTTCCAAAGGACCTGGGTTCAAGCCATAACTTCTTGTAACTCCATTTCCAAGAGATCTGATGCTCTCTTCTGATTTCCCTGGGCATTAGGCACTCACATGGTGCATTTATATATGTGCAAGCATTTCATGGAACCATCATCAGGGGCGTTCAGACTCAAAAGCAGAGGATGGATGATGATTAAAACACACAAAAGGAAAAAAAAAAAAGACTTTCACAGAAAGAGACAGCCCATCCAGACAACCTTCTAGTCATCCTGCTCAAGATGAACCAAGTTAAGAATCAAATCTGCAGATATCTTCAGAAACAAAAAAAAAAAAAAAAAATTGAGGAAGTCAAATGAAGAAGTCACCAATGAGTAAGCCAAAAAGTTTAGACTTGATAGGGTAAGGTTTCTAAGAACTCAAGGCAAACAAAACAAGGTATGCGTGACCAACCACGGAAAAGCTACCATGTGAGGCTGTGGAGAGAGCATCCGGAGAAACCAAGAATACGTTCACCAAGAGTTTCCTAAGTAGGGCCCAAACAAAGGAGTGAAGAGTCCCTCCCACTCCCACCATGACTGGCAGGTGTTAGCTTGGTTTTTCTTCTCCTTGCTGTTGTTGACTGGATCTGAGATTTATTATTGAACAAGATTTGGTAGGGTATAAGACAGCACTGTGGAAGCCTTCAGAAATGCAGAGCTCTCTCCTTGTCCAGGGGACCACGACTGAGGATATATTTGACACCACAGCCATCAGGAATGAACTGCTTCTCTGCAACCAAGTCTGCAGACTCATCTGCGTTAAACGTAGCAAAGCCCCACTTCTTTGAGATGTGGATATTCTGGAGGCCAGGGAACTTGAGCTTGGCTCTACACATGTTTCTCAGTCACATGCTCCTTATTCTGAGGCTTGGTGTGGATAGACGTGATGACTTGGCCAATGTGAACCCTGGCCACTGTGCTCTGGGGGGCTTCCCAATGGTACCACATAGACCTGTCTGGAGCCTGTCAACCTCAGTGCAGGACAACATTTTGTTGCAGATGATATGGAAAGGATGGAGTCTCACTCGGATATGAAAGACATTTTTGCCACAATTCTTTACCATATATCTGTTGGCACAAATAGGGGCAGCCTCCAGTGCTTCAGAAGAGAGATGTTCAGATTCGTCTGACACCATGCAGACACAAAGTGGGAATTCATCAACTTTTGCTTCATTCTGGCCCAAATCAAAGATGCAGATCTTAGCATCAGGGACACCGTGGCAAAAAAAAAAAAAAAAAAAAAAAAAGAAAAAAAACCCACAACTTTGGGCGTGGCTTGTTCTTACAATACCAGTAACACTGGGCACTGGACTCTTCTGGTGTGTCTGAAGATAGTGGCAATCTACTTATACATATAAAATAAATAAATTGCTCTCTCTCTCTCTCTCTCTCTCTCTCTCTCTCTCTCTTTCTCTCTCTCTCTCTCCTTTTTTCTCTAAGTAGGTCTCCCACTTTCTTCTCCCCATCATGACTTGCCTGGCCTCCGTCCTTGAGGTCAGTAAACTCGTCTACCTGAGAGCAGCTTCCCAATAAAGCTGCCTACTTATAATATTTTTTTAAAAGTGCTCTTTTCCTCTGTTGCACCACTAACAGCCCTATTAAAGTGTTAACTTGTTTATTGGTATCGTTAGCCCCTCTGAGCCTGAACTTTGCCTCAAAATTCTTCCTAGCATAGTGCTTCCGGGTACTTAGCCTGAATAGAGTCTATCTTGGCCTTCTTGGGACTAGGTAATGAGAGACCAGATCTTGGGTTCAGACTCCATCTTAGAGAACCTACCTGACCTAAGTTTGAACTCTCTAGCATCAGTTTCCAGGTTATTCCCCAACAAACCTATGTTTCCAGATTACAAACCTGCCCCTGAAACTTAACTTCCTAACAACCACCAATCAGGAGAAAAGCAGAACAGAGAAACCCTGTCTCGAAAAAAAAAAAAACAAACACACACACACACACACACACACACACAGTTTATGGTTTGGCTCCCAGCACCAGCCAATTATTTTAAAGGGCAACAAAATTCCATAATGGCCCCTAACCAGATGTGTGGCAGGCTTGAAACCCCCTCGCTTACTTGCCATTTCCTATACAACCTTGTCTGCTGAGAGCTTGGGCCTTCACTCTTCCTTTCTGCTGTGTCAGAGACTTCAGTGGAGTCTCATTTGAATTTCATTTGCAGTGTAACTGTTATGTGCATTTTGTGTGTATATTGTGTTTGACAATAAAAAAAAATTTCCAATTTGTTCTCAAAACATTTTCCCAACAATAGTATAGAAAGTACCACCAAGAGTCTCAAATTACAGATACAAGAACTCAGGTACTGGGTGATCGATCTCACAGCCCCCTGGTGCTGAAGCCAGGACTTAAACACAGAAACGTTAATGATTAAACCCTAGTTTAATGGTTGGAAGCACCCCCTTCGTCTATCCAGATAGTAGAATGGGCAGGTGGGGCAGATGTAGCAAGCAGGCCTGAGGAAGATAAGACAAGTTCCTCAGCCATTGCCACAAGATAAGAAAATGAGAGGATCAAGATGGCACCAAATAGTACATGGGAAATATGGGGGTATATTTTCAAAAGGTAAGAAAACCAAGTTTAGGAGGTTAAATATATTCATCATCTTTGTCGTTGATTCCGTAGACTAGTAGAGAGTGGGTAAGACCATGAAATTGCTGTGAAGGAAGAGAGCGGCACAGCTGGATAGGGAGAATGTTTTTGCATCCACCTTGGGGTGATAGTGGAAGCCACGGAGAGAAGAAGGTTGCCAGGGGTGAGGACATAGCAGATAAAGGTGTGCTTGTCAGTGAAAACTTGAGGAAGGAATATCTTGAAAAGCCAGAACAAGCAGAAAGTGCATACAGATGAGCCCAATGCAACCCAACCCACCCACAAGGGGCCCCAAGATATTAAGACACTGAAGCCGTACTGTATGCCCACTCAAACTAGAGACAGAATGAGCATAGCCCAAGGTCATGAAAGTGAGGGAGAAATCGTGCACATTTTTCTGGAATTCCAGTGAAAAAGCAAAGCAAACAAACAAACAAACAAACAAAACCCTCAATGTCTACGAAGATGACTCAGCCCAAAACACACTTTGATAGAGTCACAGCTTTATCCCAAGACAGCTATCAGACACAGCACTGTACTTAACGAAATGGTGTGCCTGAGTTCTCTATTTGGTGCCCCCTGTTGCCTCCAACTGAACATATGACATCACTTCTCATTAGTAAGCCTTCCTGGCGATGGTTTTCAATGCTTTGAGCAGCAGGGACATGCTGGGTATTACCTGGGTGTTTCAGAATGATGTAGGCTGCGGACACTCCAGCATGACACGTGAAAGGATGGCCGTAGTCCTCCATTTTCACTTTTAAGAATGTTATGTTCACTGTGTACTGAATGTGATCCCTAAAGGATACGTTGCTTCTAGGGAAGGAAGAGTCAGCCATTAACACAGGAGCCATCACCCAACATAAGGTAGAGCTTATCTTCTATAAATCATATGTTTGTTTGTCTCTAGAGAACTCTCTGGCCATTATTTTACTCTAAGAATACATATGAGAGTGACACAATGTATAGAGTTTCTGTAGGTGTAAATTTGCATTTTCTCCTGGACAGTCATAAGAAACTGTGGTTCTGCTAACTACAGCATCATGTGCAGCTCTAATGGGCATCTTCTGTTCCCCAGACTATATCCCAATGTATCCACACAGCAAGCCTCACCCTGAGCACTACTACTGATTCCATTTATATCACATACAATCATAGTACTGTAAGTTGGGCTTGAGTACATTGACTGTGCACAGTCTCCAACGAGAAACCCTGCAGTGATCTTCCCATTGCGAATTCCACACTAAAGGCCAGCAACTCACAGGGTCACTGAATGGGACAGGCTGGATTTGAGTGACAGCTGACATACATATGCTGTTTCTCTAAGCTACAGTTCAAGTTGCATTGACATTGATTCAGTCAGAAACATAAACATCTTGCATTTGCCGGAACAAGATGCCTGGCCACGCACAGCGTGTACTAATCATTAAAAGACAATAGCGGAAATGCAAACTCGAGTGGAACTGTCCATCAAAACCAGTGGTACCGGCATATTCGTATGGGTGGGGCAACTCTTACACCTACTCGATTCCTTCCTGGATGCGTTTGGAGTCTTTGTAGTAGTCATCCACCAGGGTGTTGTTGACTCTCCAGCACCTCAGGTTTGTGTTCTCCTTCGTGTCGGTTATATTGCAGTTCACGATGAGGGTGGAGCCTGGAGCAATCAAGTTTACAAACACTGACTGGAAATGCTACAGATTTCTCAAGTTGTCAGACTTGTCCACATCGAGTTAACAAATACACCTTGCTCTTGAGCCTGCCATATCTTAATTGCCAGAAGCATCCCTCAGGTTGAAGTCAATGTGCCTCATTCTCCTTCTGTATAAAAGCCAGGAGGAGCGAGGGGAAGCCTTTGTGCTGTGAAGGGATCTGCATGCGCTGCCCAGTAGCCACACCTCTGAGGAGAGTCTCTCACAACATGAGATGTAAACCATATTTCATCAACACCCAGAGACCGCAGTGAAGTACTTTACAATCTTCACTTCCTGTGCTTCCTGCTCATTTCCCTCTATGACAGTGGTGCAAATCTTTGAAAGAATTGAGTAAAGCAGAAGACTTGAAGGTGGTCCTTGTGTATTAGATGAGAAACTCGGGTTCAGACAGACAGACAGACAGACAGACAAACAGAGTGACTTCCTCTAGGTGATTCATGCTTTGGAGGGAGATGAGGGACATAATCTCAAATCCAGTGATATTCTCACATTCACAGATGTGGCTACTGCCTCCATTTTCCTCTGTCCCTTATCCAATGTCCACATACATATATGTATATATATATATTATATGATATAAGATAACTCTATGTCATTCAGTCTAATAAGGCCCACTTCATCTTTCAAGAGGAGTTCTCTCTCCTCTGTGGTAGTTTACAATTTATTCTAATGTATAGCATGTTTAATAAGAACCATGGAGTATAGCTAAATATCTGTGGGTTATAATAAACACCCAGACAGTCTCCTCCATGAAGAGAACACTATTTTGAGAATTCTGGAGTTCCCACACTCCCTTTCCTTCCTTTACTTTGCACTGCTTGAATATTCACAGATTCTAGCTCCTGCTGCTTAACATTCACCTTCAGGGGCCCGTCTTTGCTGTTTCATAGTGGAATATATACAGCTCTGTATTTCTCCTAAAATTAAGACCTATTCATTTACATTGCATGTATTTCTAATATTTAATACTTGATTGAGAGTCTTCTCAGAACTCTCTTGTGTATGTTTCCTGAGGCCCACCTGAATATATTCCATGTATATATTCATATATGTATATATACATACATATATACATATACATACACATGCTTATGATCCATATACCTGATAGGTACCCATAGCTTTCCCAGCATTGTGTTGGCTACATACAATAGTCAACTTTACAAGATGGTGATGGACTGTCTCCTCGAGGGCTGTATCAGCTCATACTCCACCTGCACAGTGTAATGTTGCTTAGATACTAAATAATGCCCAGACTGTACTATTATAGATGTTCAAACCCTAAACTTAATTTGTATTTCTCTATATGGCTCATGAGCAAACAGCCATCGTGTATTTTATTGTCCGTGTGATGGAACAGAGCGTATATTCCCTCCTCTACTAGGTTCTGTTTCCTTCCTAAATGTGAAGAGGTTGTGATCAGTTATTATAAGCATTTTATTCTGATCCAAAGGTTTTGTTTTTGTACTTTTACCATTGTCTTTTAATAATCAGAATTTTTAACAGCATCTTGTTTAAATATGTTTTCTTTACAACAAGGGTTTGGTACATCCCAATTTTTAAAATATTCTTTACTACTTTAAAGTAATAAAGTTGTTTTCCTAGAGATGTATTGTTCTGAATACCATATTCAAGTCTACAATGAATCCAGAATTATTTTTATATTATGTGATGGAGAAGTCAGGTTTCACTGTGTTCTATATTACATCTAATAGGCAAGTACTATTTATTTAAACAATTTTAATTTCCCAGTCCAGTATGGTAGCACACATCTATACTCCTAGTACTTAGGGAGATGGAGGCAAGACGATCAGAAGTTCAAGGCCAACCTAAACTACATGTAAGTCTCTCTCCTTTTCAAGATTATTACTTATCTACTTCTCTGTAGTCTTTATCAAAAATCCAGAAGTCTGGTGTATGTGAGTCCACCTCTGATCTTTCTCTTCAGTTATTATATAGAATGTATAAATTTTTTAGCCTCCTAATAAGTCTTGAAATCATTAATCTTCCAATCTAGTTTTTAATCATTTAAAATTCATTGATTCTTATAAAGCTAAAAAAATGTTAGAAAGCTATGGAAGAAAACACAGTAACCTGATTTTTTTATAAATCTATTGATAAACATATAGGAAGGTCAATACTTGCCTATGAACAGTGTTCCTCTGTGTGTACAAGTTTTTTTTAAAGCCATGTTATATTAAGTATTTACATATCCAAAGATGAAATTTTGTTATCACACCTCTACTGACCTATAATAAAGCTTTCGCTTTAACATCTGCCTTGATATCAACATAGTTATACCAATATTCTTGGAAAAAGTGTTTTTGGCGCCTCAGAGAAGAAGGAGAGTCCCCAACGGGACAAATGTTTGCCAACATGTAATCCTCTGTAGTACCTTTGTCCCCAAGAAACAGCCTGGCAGAGTCATTTACAAAACAGGTAATGTCAAGATATTATACTAGCGATTCAAACATGTAAAACCAGCTCTAAACATTTTATTGTATCAGAATAGTCTTAAAGAAAAAAAATACTAGTTATTGTGACGTTTTAGATAGTTTTCTTAGAATAGTTACATAGATAAAAGATCCTTTAACATGATTATGTTTTTCCTCCTTCTTAAAGACTCCAGGTGCCCTGCCTCTCTCGTGTGCATCTGTGTGTATGTGCATGTATGCTTGGGTATAGGTATCAGTTTCGGGAAGTTTGCATGTGTGGGGGACGTGTGTGTGTGTGTGTGTGTGTGTGTGTGTGTGTGTATTGCATGTGAAAGCCAGATATGAACCTCTGGTGTCATCCCTCAGAAACTGACTTTTATTTTATTTTATTTTATTTTATTTTATTTTATTTTATTTTAATTTGAGTCTAAGTTTCTCATTAGCCTGGAAGTTACCAAATAAGCTAGGCTGGTTGACCAGTAAGCCCCAGGGACATCCATGTTGTGCCTTTGCTAGAAGCATGTGCCACCACACCCTGCTTTTTTGAGTGGTTTCTAGTGACCAAACTCTGGACCTCACGCTTATTCTGCATTTTGCCTACAGACCTCTCTCTCTCTAACCCAGTGGTTCTCAACCTTCCTAACCCTGAGCCCCATTAATAGAGTTCCTCATGTTGCAGTAGACCCAACCATAAAATTACTTTTTAAAATTTTATTGCTACTTCATAACTGTGACTTTTCTTGCTCTTAAAGCATCCATTGAAATAAGTAGGTGTAGCAAGCTTTACCTATGGTAACTGGACAGCTCCAACAGTTTCACTTACCAAGTGGAACTTCAATGGAGTTGTTTTTTGGATATGTGATGTTAGGGATCCCTCTTCCATACTCAACTTCCTCTGATAAGAAATCACACCAACAAGGATTGAGTTAGAACCACAGAAATCATACACTAATGTAATGACAGGATGAGAAGACCTTCCAAAACATTGATCAAGAAAAGTCAAAAGTCAAAAGTGTGACATCAGGATGCCCAAATTATCGCCACTTTCTGTAAAGCTCTTCAGTTTACTATTCATGAGTAAAGCTGGGTAGCCAACTATCACCACTTTCTAGATCTCTCTCTCTCTCTCTCTCTCTCTCTCTCTCTCTCTCTCTCTCTCACACACACACACACACACACACACACACACACACACACACACACACACGTGAAACCAGGAGACCATTCCAGTCAACCACTCTCTCATCATCCTACTGAACTTCACTACACAGCCTTCCAATGCTTCACAGTTGTCTCCTCTGCCTTCACTTCTGAACCATCTGTTTTCTGTTCTCTACTCCTTTAAGACCACCTGATCTTCTCACAGCTGAATTGCCTTCTAGAAGACAGTCCTCGGAAAGTCTTAACTCCAGAACTCACTCTCTGAATTCCAGACCATGAGAGGTCTATAGCCTATTCTACTTCTTTTGCATGCCTCTCATGCTCAACTTGTTGAAGACCAAATCTCTCCAACACCTGTTTTCCCTTGAGCTGTCTTGTTGCATTGCCAAATGTCACTTTCCACCCAGCAGCATATGCCTAAATGCCTAGAACCCATGACCTCTTCTCTTCTACTGAAGTAACTCTAAAAGGTGTATGCTTCCCCTTGGGAGATGTTTTTGACAGTATCTGCATCTCCCCATCATCCATGCTATCATGTGCCTGTAACTGCATGATGTCTCACCTGTATGTCTGCACCTTCCCCCTAACCACTGTCCTGATGTTCTCCCTGGGGAACAGTCAACTAGCTGCTTCAGACATTAAAAACACACCAAGCTGCTCTCATGCCATCAAACGCACTGGCTGCTTGCCATTGTTCTGAGAGTAAACTCCTCACTGCCCTGTTTGGATTTCAAACTCCACCCATCCCTCACTCCTGACTGAGTCTCTAACATCATTACCTGCCATGATCTCACCAACCCAGCCCAGCCTATCTGTCTTCTATCCCTCAGTCACAGCATTGTTCCTCTTGTTCTGAGGCCTCCACAGCTTCCTGTCTTCTGTCTGTAAACACCTTAGCCATTATTTCAATGGATGTACTATCTCTTGGGCTATCTGCTCCCATGATGGCTTCCTGCTGCCCAAAGGTGCAGCTCCACTAAAAAAAAAAAATGCTAAGCTAAGTTGTGGCTGGAGAGATAGTTAAGATGGTAAGAAGTTAAGCTGCTTACCGATAGGCCCTGGGTTCAGTTTCCAGCACCCACATGGTGGCTCACAACTACCTGTCATCCAGTTCTAGGGTATCTGATGCCCTCCTCTGGCTTCCTTGGTCACAAGGCATGCAAGTGATACACAGACATATATGCAGGCAAAGAGTTACACATATTAAATAAAAATAAGTCTGAAAGGAAAAGAAAGCTGCATTTCCTTAGGTGCAGCCACAGCATGAAGGCCCAAGCAGAAAAACCATCAAATAGGAGAGATGAAGTCTTCACTTAGTGTGTAGGAAAGAAGGAAAAACACTTACCCGGGCACCAGAGGCCACAGTTCTTGCCCTGCCGATGGTTCTAATGAGTTCTGTGGTTGTTGAAAGTTGCTCCTTCCTGACTGTACAAGAATCTGCCCAAGCTGATCATCTAAGACACTACCTCACAGTCTGCAGGTTATCGTGCATTCAAAGACAGTGGGTCTTGGTGACAGGGCAGTGACATGGCTACTTCCAAAAGGACTGGCCTGACACAGTACAAATGGTAGGTTATCTAAGAACCCTATCCAGAGATTCCGTACTCCAAAGAGTCTGAAGCTGCAGCAAGGCCAAACTTAGAGAGGCCCAGCACAACACTCAAACAGCAGAGATGCTGGAAAATGAAGGTAGTATTAGTACTGTCTACATTGTGTTGGACGCTGACACTTTGCTAGGCACCCAGGAAGTTCCCCCTTTTACATGATCTCTTTCAATGTTCTCCAGCTAAGACTTTTGAATATTCTGTTTTTAAAGGAAAGAAAAGTGAGCTGTTTGTGCCTAGCAGGTTGTGCCCATTGGCCTCACTCTCTGGCCCCCTCATCTATCACCAACATGGCTGGAGGCTCTGTACAATCAAGATCCAACCTCCAAAGCCTGAAGCAGGAAGCCATCTGCCTTCCATAAAGCCGAGGACCAAGCAATCATATTTGAAAAAACAAAAAAAAAAAAACAAAACAAAACAAAAAAAAAACAACGTACTGGTGTCCACAGCGATGTCGTTTCTAATGGTGAAATGTCTCCCCAAGTGAGTCAGTCTGGCTGAGCACGCATAGCTCCCGCCGTCCTCCACAGCAATGTTGTTCACCAGAAGCTTTGCTCCTAAAGGGCTGTACTTCTTCCCTGCTTTAATCTCTTCACAACCCTACAGGCACACACGCAAGAAGGGAATGAGTGCTGGCAAATTCTAGTCTCTCTGTCAGCATTAACCAATGAACTGTGGGGAGACGTGTCTATATCACTGTTTCTCAACCTGTGGGTTGCAGCCCCATTGTGGTCACGTGTCAGATATTTACATTTCATATGATCTATAACAGTAGCAAAATTATAGTTGTGGAGGAGCAGCAAACTAATTTTATAGGTGGAGGTTTTCACAACATGAGGAACTGTATTAGAGGGTCACAGCCTCAGGAAGATTGAAGAACCACTGCCTAATATCTACAGAGTTACTTACAACCTAAATCTTAGATATTAACCATCTAACCAGAAGACAATGCATTATATAAATAAACAGGCAGACAGACAGAGAGGATAGATAGATGATATAGATGATAGATAGATGATATACAGACTGATAGAATGACAGGTAGGTAATAGATGATAGATAGATAGATAGATAGATAGATAGATAGATACATACATACATACATACATACATACATACATACATACATTCATCGATATGACAGACAGACAGACAGACAGACAGACAGAATAAATGACAGACAGATGCATGGATGGATGGGTGGATGGATGGATGGATGGATGGATGGATGGATGGATGGATGGACAGATAGTAGGATAGTGAGGTTAATGAACAAAAAGACAGAGGTTACTGTACTAGTAATGATTTGTCACTTTAATAAAAAGACTTGACATAAACAACTTAAAGAAAATGAGATTTAATGTACTTGGGAACTCAGAAGTTCTTCTCTGTCAGGAGAAGTGTGGAGTGGGACACGGGAGAACATACCATGGAGGCCAGGATTAGAAAGAATGGCAGCAGTAATTCGCTTTCTCTTTTGCTTATTTGTTTCATCTGGAGCACAGATGATGGGATGGTGCCACCCACATGCAGGGCAGGTATTTTCCTCTTATTAGGCTTCACTGGAAATACCCTGGCAGACACACCTAGAGGTGCTCTTTAAATTCTTTGGCACTTCTCAATCAATTCAAACTGACAATCAACATAGAGAGAGAAAGGGAGGGTAGATGCTCATCACTTAGTTTCTCTCTCTCTCTGATCTCAGAGATCAGAGAGAGAGAGAGAAGATAGATAGATAGATAGATAGATAGATAGATNAGAAAGAAAGAAAGAAAGAAAGAAAGAAAGAAAGAAAGAAAGAAAGAAAGAAAGAAGAAAGAGATCTGTTTATTATCTATCTCAAGAAGACTCGGTAAGGATACACGCTAAAATGGGTGATACAAACACTAAATCTAATGGGAGTTGAGAAGAACTGCAAAGATTTCATGGAGGAAGGCTGCAGTTGAGGAATATTCTCCACCTCAAGGCCCACCTCCCCCATGGACTTCTACCCCATGATGCCAAGTGCCTTTGTCAGGATTGCAAGCCCCGGTGAGTTGGATAACGACTGTTTTAAACCACACAAGAGACTTGAGTCTCCATGGATGAGAGTTTGCTTTATAGAATCCAGTGTATACCAGCTAATTGGAGGCCTGAATGACAGAAAAGAACATACGTACATCAGTCTATAATGACAAGACCTCATAGAACTTCTTCAGGGCTCAAGCAACTATCAATCCATGGAATACCTTTCTCTCTTGTCATTACAGCAACCACAGAAAATGAAAGGCTCACATTGCTGTGTCTTGGAAGAGGCTCACAAGCCATTCCTGTGTGTCTGTGTGTCTGTATGTTTGTGTTGTGTGGCTGTGAGTGTGGCTGTGTGTGGCTGTGTGTATGTGAGTGTATATTTGTATCTGTGTGAGTGTATATGTATATGTGTAATATGTATGTGTGTCTGTATATGTGTATGTATGTTTGTGTTGTGTGTGTATATGTGAGTACATCTGTATGTATGTCTGTGTGGTAGTGTATTTGTGTGTGTGTATGTGTGTGTCTATGTGTGTGGGGTATGTGTGTCTATGTGTGTGTGTGGTGTGTGTGGTGTTGTGTGTAAACTAGACATAGACATGAGGTGCTTTCCTCTGTCTCTTTCCACTTTTTATTTTGAGACAGCACTGACTTGTCAGAACTGGTTGGCCAAGTCCTAAGGATCTGCCAGTCCCCTGTGCATCACCACACCCAGCTTTTTAAAATGTGTTTATGGGGAGCAATCAAGGTCCTCACGTTTCCAAGACAAGCATCTTGCCAAGTGAGCTGCCTTCAATTCACCTTTCTCATCGGTAACCCACTGTATCAAGCTAACCGCCTTCACCTCGCACACCTGCTTCTGGGCTCTTGCTCAAACCTGTCCCTTCCTTTGCGGACCCCGCTCCACAGTGAGACTGCCTGGCTAGTTGAGTCTGTTTTTCATTCGAATTTTTGAGTTCCTATCTTTTCAGTACAGAGAGAGGCTTTGGCCATGCAGAAATTAGATGCATTTACTGTCCTCATGAAGATCATAATTTCATAGTTAAAACAGATAAAACCCTAATTCAAAACAAATGTAAGCAACTCAGTGTTACATTCCCTTATCACTTAGTCAATCCCAGATGAGTGAGGAATAAATCCACTCTGCATAGGCAATTCATAAGTAATACCAGAATGCTTATTTACAAAGTACAACTTGTCCTCTTAAATGTCTTACACATTGCTCCAACAGATACTCTTTAAGGCAACTCTAGTTACTGTTTGACAATTGCTCGCCAGCAGTAGATGGGACCTACTATTAGGCATTGGGTAGATAAGGCACCACAATAAAATCTGCACTTTGAATACAAGAGGTATTCAAATGAGTGTGTGGAGTGTTAGTTATTTTCATAGATATATTCTATTAAATGGGGGAGTGATAAGACATATAAATTCATGTGGCACCTAGAGATTAGATTATTTACAGTCTGTATCCATTAGACACATTAAGACTAATCTCAAAGGTACCAAAACATGTCCATTACATTAATGGAAAAAACTCAACACTTAACCCTTGGATTGATTTGATCAAAAGCAAACTCAGGTCTGAATTCTCCTCTTCCCACCCGTGTCTTCTGTCTGTCTGAATTCTCCTCTTCCCACCCGTGTCTTCTGTCTGTAGTTTGTGGTTTTGGTCTTGTCTTTGGTGTGCTAGTGTATGAGGTTCATGGTCTACTTCTTCAGGGTTCAGAGTCACAAAGCTCAAATTCTTAGAATCCAAAAACCTCTCTCCTATCTCTCCTATAGGCTTAACTGGAGAGGCCCTTGCTAGGCACAATCTGTTCCATGCTTCAAAGTTGAGCAATTCAACCTCTGACTCATTGGTTTCTTCCAATTATCCACATTACCCATCACATTAACACTAACCTTGCTGTATAAGGATCATCCTGCCCCTTGCAGTGATTGGAAGTGCCATTTTCCCAATCTACTGGAGGGTACAAACTTTCTACTGGTTTAGCTTTTTTTTTAATTCCAGAGAAGATATCTCATTATCAAGATTTAAAGCATAAATAATAAAAATAGCAGCCATTAATCATTTTCCAGTTAGATTGTTACGGAAATGCATTATTACAAAAATAGATCATATTTCTAAGAGACTGGAACTTTCATTGGACCATATAGTCAAGTTGCTAATGCACCTTAAGATGTCTTACAACTTATCCTGATGTCTTGCTGTTCCCTAAGCCTGATTTTTAATCTACTTTAAGAGAATAACATAACAGCCAACCCCACTTGCCTTGGATTTCCCATGTATCAATCACAACATAAGTTAGTACATATCTCTAATTTTAAATTATGTACTATGCCACTCTCCTGATGCAAAGAGCGATGTATGCATGTACTTGTGTTATGGTAGTCAACCCTGAAAACATCAAACAGGTGTAAAAAGATCTTATATACAAACATCTACCATAAATATTGGGTACAACATACAGATATAACTTAAAAATATTACGTTTTTAAAACTGAGTGCTTTGGGGTCAGCTAGAGTCAATGACCTAATCCCTTGATGAACTCTGTTAAAAATTTGTGCAATATTGTGTAAAGTAGCCCTCATTCCATCCCATGTGATGCTATAATGTTCAATAAATACAGAACAGAACCCTTTGTTAGGGACACAAAGAAAGAGACAGTAAGTCACCAAACAGGTACAGGTAGACAGATTCAGACTCAGCAACAGACAGAATAATGACAACCCCCAAACCTCAACTTAAGACAGACAGATGGACAGAGACACAGGGAGAGAAGAAAACTCAAACTTGCGTTTGCTCTTGATCAGATCAATCCATGGGTAAGTGTGAATATTCTTTCATCTATGTGACACCAACACGTTTGGGTACCTCCAAGATATCTGGAAAGCATGTAACCAATGCAAGTTTAAAATCATCTAAGTTCTGGGGAACCATGTAACATAGATCTCTTATTTACTCATAGCTCACAAGCTAATGCTATGAAGATACTGCCGTTCAGCAGCACACATTCTGACTCCTGTTCTACTCCCAGATCGGCAAGTACAGCGTCTTTTTTAGATGCAAAATATCACGGGACAGTCTAACTAATACACACTGGATGGAAAAGTCTCATGGAGGTGGAATCAGTGAGCAGATGGGAGTCTAATCTCCGGAAACGGTGGCAGAAGAATGAATATCTGAAACATTATCAGCAAGGGAGAAAGATGGTCACTTGGGTATCTGAGGGTTAAGATGGGCCATTCCTGAAGACCAGGAGTTTAACAGCAATGTAGGTGACTTCCTCCACATCTAGATAAGTTATGAAATGACAATAACAAATTAAAAATCAGTGCTAAAGGTGCTTGCTCTGCAAACGTGAGGGCCTGCATTTGGATCTGCAGAAACCCAGCTAAGTGCCAGGTAGGCATAGCCACCACCTGTAATTCCAGCTTCAGGAGGCAAAGACGGGGAATCCACAGCATTAGCTCACTAAGTAAGGTTGGCCACATGGTTAAGTTTAATGAAGAAACTTTCCCTCAAGAATAACGTATAAGAGCAAGCGAGGATGAATCTGGACAGATACCAACTTGCTGTACACACTTGCACGCATGCCCATACACATGCAAACATATCCACAATAAACACGTGCAAAATAGAAAAAGAAAAAATTTACAGAGGATTGAAAATTACAAGAGTGCCCTTCCAGTCAGTGCCAGCTCCAGGCCACCTTGGGCACAAACTCAGTGGACAGTCCCATGGTCCCCAGAGGACCCTGCATACTGCAGGTGCCCTAGCACACCCAGGATCTTACCAGAGGACTCTCCACACGATCTTAGGATCACTGGTAAGTGGAACACAATATCTGTTCCAAACCAATTGTGAAGGGCCAGTGACAGCAGGAGCAAGGCCACAGGAGACCTGCCTGACCAGCGGCTTGGGTACATTCTGATCCTAGCTGATATACCTTGGTTTCAAACACACCAGACAGCCTCAAGGTCCCCAGAGGAGACACCACTTCCAGGTGCTGCAACACGCCCAGGTTCTTAGGATTTCAGGATAGCAGGAGCTTGGTCACACCAGGATCTCAGGGTCTCAGAGGAAGCTTGACTGCCAAGAACTCTGACACACCCAGAATCTCAGGTTCACAGGAGCCCGGAATCACAGGATCACGAGAAAGCTGGACTCTGAGGAGTCCTGAATCAACTGGGCTTATAGAAAGGACAGTCTTCAACCAGATATATTGAGGGCAGCAAGGATTTGAGATAATCAGATGTCAGGAGGCAAGCATAAGAACAGAAGCAACAGAAATGAAGGCATCGTCAGAACCAAACTCTCCCAACATAGTAAGTATTGGATAGACCATCACAACAGAAAAGCAAGATATGGATCTAAACTCACTTCTCATGATGATGATGGAGGACTTTAAGAAGGAAATAAATAACACCCTTAAAGAAATACAGGAGAACACAGGTAAACAGTTAGAAGCCCTCAAAGAGGAAATACAAAAATCCCTTAAAGAGTTACAGGAAGACACTACCAAATGGGTAAAAGAATTGAACAAAACCATCCAGAATCTAAAAATAGAAGTAGAAACAATAAAGAAATTACAAAGGGAAACAACTCTGGAGATAGAAATCCTAGGAAAGAAAACCTAACTCAAAATATCCAGGAAATCCAGGACACAATGAGAAGACTTAACCTAAAGATAATAGGTATAGATGAGTGTACTGGCTGGTTTTATGTGTCAACTTGACACAGACTGGGGTTATCACAGAGAAAGGAGCTTCATTTGGGAAAGTACCTCCATGAGATCCAGCTGTGGGGTATTTTTTCAATTAGTGATCAAGGGGGAAAGACCTCTTGTAGGTGGGAACATCTCTGAGCTGGCAGTCTTGGGTTCTATAAGAGAGCAGGCTGAGCAAGCCAGGGGAAAGCAAGCCAGTAAAGAACATCTCTCCATGGCCTCTGCATCAGCTCCTTCTTCCTGACCTGTCTGAGTTCCAGTCCTGACTTCCTTTGGTGATGAACAGCAATGTGGAAGAGTAAGCTGAATAAACCCTTTCCTCCCCAACTTGCTTCTTGGTCATGATGTTTGTTCAGGATTAGAAACCCTGACTAAGATGAGAATGAAGACTTTCAACTTAAAGAGCCAGTAAATATCTTCAAAAAATTATAGAAGAAAATTTCCCTGACCTAAAGAGAGAGATGTCCATGAACATACAAGAAGCCTACAGAACTCAAAATAGACTGGACCAGAAAAGAAATTCCTCCTGACACATAATAATCAGAACAACAAATGCACTAAATAAAGGCAGAATATTAAAAGCAGTAAGGGAAAAAGGTCAAGTAACATATAAAGGCAGGCCTATTAGAATTATACCAGACTTCTCACCAGAGACTATGAAAGCCAGAAGATCCTGGACAGATGTTATACAGACCCTAAGAGAACACAAATGCCAGCCCAGGCTACTATACCCAGCAAAACTCTCAATTATCATAGATGGAGAAACAAAAGTATTCCATGACAAAATCAAATTCATACAATATCCTTCCATGAATCCAGCCCTTCAAAGGATAATAAAGGGAAAACTCCAGCACAAGGAGGGAAATTATTGTCTAGAAAAAGGAAGAAAGTAATCCTCAACAAACCTAAAAGAAGATAGCCAAAAGAACAGAATCCCAACTCTAACAACAAAAATTATAGGAAGTAACAATTCACCCAAGACAAGTAGATGGCAGGAAATAATCAAACCCAGGGCTGAAATAAACCAAATGGAAACAAAAAGAACTATAAAAAGAATCAATCAAACCAGGGGCTGTTTTTTGTTTTTTGTTTTTTGTTTGTTTTTGTTTTGTTTTTGTTTTTTTAGAAAATCAACAAGACAGATAAACCCTTAGCCAGACTAACTAAAAGGGCACAGGGACAGTATCTTAATTAACAAAATCAAAAATGAAAAGGGAGACATAACAACAGAACCTGAGGAATTCCAAAGCATTATCAGATCATACTATAAAAGGCTATACTCAACATAACTGGAAAAGCTGGATGAAATGGACAAATTTCTAAACAGAAACCAGGTACCAAAATTAAATTAGAATGAAATTAATGATCTAAACAGCCCCATATCCCCTAAAGAAATAGAAGCAGTCATTAATAGACTCCCAACCAAAAAAAAAAAAAAAAAGCCCAGGACTAGATGGGTTTAGTACAGAGTTCTAACAGACCTTCAAAGAAGACATAATTCCAATTCTCCTCAAATGATTTCACAACATAGAAACAGAAGGTACTCTACCCAATTCATTCCATGAAGCCACAATTACTCTGATACCTAAACCATACAAAGACCCAAAAGAGAAAGAGAACTTCAGACCAATTTTCCTTATGAATATCGAGGCAAAAATACTCAATAAAATTTTCACAAACCGAATCCAGGAACACATCAAAACTATCATCCATCATGACCAAGTAGGCTTCATCCCTGGGATGTAGGGATGGTTTAATATACAGAAATCCATCAACATAATCCATGTTATAAACAAACTCAAAGACAAAAACCGCATGATCATCTCGTTAGATGCTGAGAAAGCATTTGACAAAATCCAACACCCATTCATCATAAAAGTCTTGGAAAGATCAGGAATTCAAGGCCCATACTTAAACATATAAAAGCAATATACAGCAAATAAATAGCTAAAATCAAACTAAATGGAGAGCACCTTGAAGCAATCCTACTAAAATCAGGGACTAGACAAGGCTGCCCACTCTCTCCCCACCTATTCAATATAGTACTTGAAGTCCTAGCCAGAGCAATTCGACAACAAAAGGAAATCAAGGGGATATAAATTGGAAAGGAAGAAGACAAAATATCACTATTTAGATGATATGATAGTATATAGAAGTGACCCTAAAAATTCCACCAGAGAACTCCTAAACCTGATAAACAGATTCAGTGCATTAGCTGGATATAAAATTAACTCAAACAAATCAATGTCCTTTCTCTATACAAAGGATAAACAGGCTGAGAAAGAAATTAGGGAAACAACACCCTTCACAATAATCACAAATAATATAAAATACCTTGGTGTGGCTCTAACTAAGTAAGTGAGAGATCTGTATGGTAAGAACTTCAAATCTCTAAAGAAAGAAATCAAAGATTTCAGAAGATCAAAGATCTCCCATGCTCATGGATTGGCAGGATTAATATAGTAAAAATGGCTATCTTGTGGAAAGCAATCTACAGATTCAATGCAATCCCCATCAAAATTCCAACTCAATTCTTCACAGAGTTAAAAGGACAATTTGCAAATTCATCTGGAAAAACAAATGACCTAGGATAGCAAAAACTATTCTCAATAATAATAAAAAAAAAATCTCTGGTGGAATCACCATGCCTGACCTCAAGCTGTACTACAGAGCAATTGTGAAAACAAACAAACAAACAAACAAACAACAACAAAAAAAAACTTCATGGTACTGGTACAGTGACAGAGAGGTAGATCAATGGAATAGGATTGAAGACCCAGAAATGAACCCACACACCTATGGTCACTTGATCTTTGACAAGGGAGCTAAAACCATCTAGTGGGAAAAAAGACAGCATTTTCAACAAATGGTGCTGGCTCAACTGCCAATTATCGTGTAGAAGAATGCAAATTGATCCATTCTTTTTTTTTTTAATTGATCCATTCTTATCTCCTTGTATAAAGCTCAAGTCTAAGTGGATCAAGGAACTCCACATAAAACCAGAGACACTGAAACTTATAGAGGAGAAAGTGGGGAAAAGCCTCAAAGATATGGGCACAGGGGGAAAATTCATGAACTCAACAGCAATGGCTTGTGCTGTAAGATCAAGAATCAACAAATGGGAACTCATAAAACTGCAAAACTTCTGTAACGCAAAAGACACTGTCAATAAGACAAAAAGACCACCAACAGTTTGGGAAAGGATCTTTACCAACACTAAATCTGATAGGAGACTAATATCCAATATACATAATGAACTCAAGAAGCTGGACTCCAGAAAATCAAATAACCCCATTAAAAACTGAGATACAGAGCTAAACAAAGAATTCTCAACTGACGATTACCGAATGGCTGAGAAGCACCTAAAAAATGTTCAACATCCTCAATCATCAGGGAAATGCAAATCAAAATAACCCTAAGATTCCACCTCACACCAGTAAGAATGGCTAAGATGCAAAATTCAGGTGACAGCAGATGCTGGTGAGGATGTGGAGAAAGAGGAATCCCACTCCTCCATTGCTGGTGGGATTACAAACTGGTACAACCACTCTGGAAATCAGTTTGGCAGTTCCTCAGAAAATTGAACATAGTACTATCGGAGGATCCAGAAATACCTCTCCTGGGCATATACCCAGAAGATGTTCCAACTTGTAATAAGGACACATGCTCCACTATGTTCATAGCAGCCCTATTTATAATAGTCAGAAGATGGAAAGAACCCAGAAGTCTCTCAACAGAAGAATGGATACAGAAAATGTAGTACATTTACACAATGGAGTAATACTCAGCTATTAAAAATGAATTTATGAAATTCTTAGGCAAATGGATCTATCTGAAAGATATCATCCTAAGTGAGGTAACCCAATCACAAAAGAACACACATGATATGCACTCACTGATAGGTGGATATTAGCCCAGAAACTTAGAATACCCAAGATACAATTTTCAAAACACATGAAACTCAAGAAGAAGGAAGATCAAAGTGTGGATTCTTTGTTCCTCCTTTGAATGGGGAACAAAATACCCATGGAAGGAGTTACAGAGACAAAGTTTGGAGCAGAGCTTGAAGGAACAACCATCCAGAGACTACCCCACTTGGGGATCTATCCCATAAACAACCATCAAACCCAGACACTAGGCAGATGCCAACAAGACTTGCTGAAAGGACCCTGATATAGCTGTCTTTTGTGAGGCTCTGTCAGTACCTGGCAAATACAGAAATAGATGCTCACAGTCATACATTGGACGGAGCACAAGGTCCCCAATGAAGGAGCTAGAGAAAGTACCCAGGGAGCTGAAGGGTTCTGAAACCTCATAGGAGGAACATCAATATGATCTAACCAGTAGTCCCAGAGCTCCTTAGAACTATACCACCAATCAAAGAAACACATTGTAGAACTTGTGGCTCAAACTACATATGTAGCAGAGGATGGCCTAGTTGGTCATCAATGGGAGGAGAGGCCCTTGGTCCTTCTCTAGTATAGGAGAATGCCAGGACCAGGAATGAGAGTGGATTGGTTGGGAAGCAAGGGGAGGGAGGGATAGGGCGTTTTTGGAGGGGAAACTATGAAAGGGGATAACATTTGAAATGTACATAAAGAAAATATCTAAAAAAAAAAAAAATACAATAAAAAAAAAAATCTTTTGTAAAGCCGGGTATGTAGTTCAGGTATAGAGCACTTGCCTAGTATGAACAGGGCCCTGGGTTTGAGTTCTAACACTGTAATTAATGAAAGAATCCATAAATAAAAGTCTTAGAAACACCTGCAAAAGAAAGAAAGAAAGAAAGAAAGAAAGAAAGAAAGAAAGAAAGAAAGAAAGAAAGAAAGAAAGAGGAAGAAAGAAAGAGAGAGAAAGAAAGAAAGAAAGAAAGAAAGAAAGAAAGAAAGAAAGAAAGAAAATAAAAGCTATTTGGCGATGTGATTTCACCCTAGTCAAAAAAGAAAAAAAAAGAAAAGAAAATTACAATAGCTAAACTCAAGTGAACTAATGGATTTTATAGATGGTTCTACACATCCAAGAATAAAAGGCAAACTTAGGAAAGCAGTCCAGGAAGAAATTCCCACTTAGGCAAATGCACACAAAATACTCGAAAAGGAAAATGGATGTGAGATTCAGAATATATATATATATATATATATATATATATATATATATAGAGAGAGAGAGAGAGAGAGAGAGAGAGAAAGAGAGAGTTTCAAAGGAGACAAAAATAAGTTAATCAAACACTAAGCAAATTAGTAGCTAATAAACAATGGAGGAAAGACACAATACTCTATATTTCAAAAGACATTTGCAAAATAAGTGAGAAATGCCTATCTTAATTCACCAGAGTTATAATACTAAACTCCAAAGTCAAGGAGAATAATTTTGAGGATTTCAGAGATTCAGGTCTATTACCTTCAAAAAGGGCAGAAAGATAGGAATAATAATAAAGTCCACAGAGCATGAAAAATACTGGAAAAATTGAAGTCTTGAATGATGGCTTGAAAGTGCAGAGCAATAATAAATGTCAATCCATGAGGAATAGTTTACAAAAAATAAAAATAAAAAACTTAGGTGGGACGAAATAAAAACATTTTCAGAAAACAAGATAATTTGCACTAAGAAAATTCATAAAGTTTCTAAGAGATGTTAGGTGAGCACAAATATGTCATATATAATCATGTGGGAGGTGGAGTTAAGAGTTAAGAGCTAGAGTAATTTAAAATATTTCTGTAAATAATATCTCAAAAGCATAGCACAAACATTATTAATGTCCGGTGTGTAGTGAAATGAATAACTACACTAATTTATACTAACACTTTTCTCTCGCTGGCTTACATAACACAATCCACAAGCCCAACTTTCAGTATTTACATTCTCTTCAATACACAAGACACATTTACAGAGGTTAAACGTATGCTGGTTCAAAAAGCCAGCTTCAAATTTCAATGATCTGAGATTATTTGGAATCTGCTCTCTGTCACGTTGCCTTCTATCACAAACAGAAAAGTTAATTTTTAAAATACCCAAACATTGCTACATCTGCAAATTAAGAAGTCCTCCAAAAACATTTAGAGTCAATGAAGAAATGCAAGGAAAATCGGAATGCCCTGAGTTGGGTGCTTATGGAATGATAGATCAAAACCTGCAGAGGTCAAGCAAGATGTGTATTAGAAGGAAGCCAAGACCTTAAATCTATATATCAGAAACTTGGTTTTAGTGAGAGAAGAGTCTATCTCACAATGTTCATAAAATAATAGCAAATTAAAACCAAAAGTCAAACAAAGGGATTAGGAGAACCAGAGAAGAACAGAAATTGATGAAGCAAACAAACTAATAAAAGAGGATTTATAAGGCCTGCTGTTAATACTTCCACAACATCTGTAAGACTGACAAACTCCTGGAAAGAGTCAGGAACTAAGAGACAGGAAGTGGAGCTACAAGACAGGAAGTGGAGCTACAAGACAGGAAGTGGAGCTACAAGACAGGAAGTGGAACTACAAGACAGGAAGTGGAGCTACATCAGTGGAGCTGTGAGTTATTTATTCTCATCTTTAGTATCTGGCAATTCTAGGGGTGGTGATCAAGCACCCTTGAGAACCTCACACTCTGTCAAAGACACACAAGACAGGTGTAAGGACGCTCCTGTCCACACTCCACACCAAGGAGGCAAAGGATATGAACGCGAAGCAGATCGAGCCGATCACTAAGAACCAAAGCAGGCTGTCTGAGAAGACAGAAGGCTTCATCTTGAAGGACAAGCTGCTCATGCAAAGGGGCTTATACCAGGTTAGGGAGAGAGAGGATGAGAATCTGTATCCTGTAAAGAGGACCAAACTCGATCTCCTCTGCAGAAGTAGACAGACAAGAAGAGATAAATAATTTGCCAGTGGGAATGAAACCTTCAAGGACATGTGTCGTTCTCTAGGAAACAAAATCCTACCAAAATTCAGCAAAGGAAAAAGTAAGAGGTTTGGATAATCCCATGCCACAGAGGAAGTGAGTGGGGGAGGTGAATCCAAACCCATGAAACAGCAGTGGTTCTCAAACTGGGGGTCACGACCCCCACAAGAATAGCATATCAGACATTTATGTTACAATTCTAGCAGTAACAAAACTACAGTTATGAAGTAGCAATGAAAATAATTGTATGGTTGGGGGGGGGTGTTACCACAATGTGAGTAACTGTACTGAAAGGTCACAGTGTTAGGAAGGCTGCCACAAAGGAAACTCAAGGCTGGACTGGGGCAAGGGAGCTGAGCAGCAGTGTCAAGGTGTGCCTTGCAGAGACAAGGCCAGGTTAAAGCAAACACAGGATCAAGAAAGAGGAGCATGGGAAACTCTGTTCACATTTTAAAGAGGAGAGGCTAAGATACAACTGAGTTTTCAAATACCGAGGTGGGGACTGGGGGGACAGGAGTTGATAGAAGCAGCCATTGCTGGAGACAAGGTTTGGTGAGTAACAGAACACAGATAGCAGGAATCTTTCTTAGGCAAGAATTTGTGTAATTTGTAATTTTCAAAGCATCAGGTATCCGAGCCATTCTAACAAACCAAGGTGAATGAAATAGAAAGAAAGAAAGAAAGAAAGAAAGAAAGAAAGAAAGAAAGAAAGAAAGAAAGAAAGAAAGAAAGAAAGAAAGAAAGAGATAAATGAAGGAAGGAAGAGACAACAGAAACTTGAAAAATGGATAATTTGGGGTATAGTGAAGATACAAAAACATTGTAAAACATTAACAACCATACATTTAAAGTAATTATCAAAATTACTAAGACTTGTCTCAGGTGCACCAACTATATACCAAACCTGCCCTGAAGGGGGCTTTCTGAGAATACAGAGAGCTTTCCCCTTGGGGGGAAAGTGGGTTTTCTATTAGAGGAGAAAACATTATCGATAGAGGATTTGATTGTTGTTTTGTTGTTGGTTTGGTTTGGTTTTGGATTTGGTTTTACCTTATACCATTTTATTGAATCCAAAGCACAACTTTTTGGGAAGTAGAGATGACACATCAGACTGCCTGATTTTCCTATGGGTAACCTTTGCTGGTACTCATTTGGTGAATTTATGGGACTCCCTTCCATGGAAGAGTCACACCAGTGTTTTTTGAAAACGGTTAGGTTCAAAGCTATTTGGTAGCAGTTGTGGGCATTCCTGTAAAACAAAACAAAACAAAACAAAACAAAAACAAGCAAAATAACAATGAAATGCAGCAGAATGCAGCCAATGAACTCTTAAGCGAGTCTCAGAATTCAGTCAGCCATTTCCACATCTTTTCTTATTATTTTCTAGATGCTGCACAAACCCTCTGCCTCACATGAAGTAAAGAGTAACCAACCCGAGGATACGTGGATACGTGGATACGTGGATACGTGGATACGTGGATACGTGGATACGTGGATAAGGGTAGACACTGGCATCTCATTCAGCACGGCCCAGGAGGGGCTGAGGGTCACCATGAACTCTTGAACTATTTATCTGAAGACGCCATGTAGTGCCTACACTTCACTTCTGCTACAAAAGTCACCTACACTTACATACATCTAATAAACCAAAGGATCGGTGAGACTGCCTGGGTCCCTTAAAACTGTCGACCTCGTGGAACCTAAACTCTGAGAGCTGCTCCAGGTGAACAGAGATTAAAGGCGTACCAAACACACCCAATTTACAGGTGGGAAAGCCAAGGTTTGGAGAGAGTACAGAATATATTGTTGTCAGTCAAGCTTGTGTGGAAAGTCACAGAATTCTAATTCTCTGGCCAAATGTGTTTCACAGGTGGGTTTTATTGAAGTCTTAAAAATCTTTACAAACTGAAAAGGAAAAGGAGAGGAAAAGAGAGGGGAAGGGGGGGGAAGGACTAGGGAGACACAGGCAGAGCAAGACAGAGACAGGGAAAGAGACAGACAGACTGGGGACAGGAAGAAGTCCCTTTGGTGGGACATGTATTTTCTAGCAGAATCTAGTACCCTCCAGCAAAATTGTCTTCCATGGAAATAGTGCAGTAGTCCACCACCACTCGGAAACATTATCTCTGGTCCATGGATTCATGTAGACTCTAGATTTGCTAGCTTTTAAATGTCTGCCTTAAGCCTGTTCCTTATCAGACGTGTTTGAATGATCTATTTGGGTCTGGATCAGCCAGTTTTTCAAAACCATTAGCCATCTTCGGAAATAGCAGCAATCGTATTGATAAAAGACCTCTGTAAGCTGGTCTGGGCTAAAACTTCATTTCAATGAAGAAGATGGTGCAATTTGTGCTCCAAAAGTTATTTCTAAAACTGTTCTGCTTTCAAAAGTGCTCACTGGATGTTATCTCCCGCCAGTTGAAGGCCGTCCTGCATTTGTGTAGCCGCTGGTTGTGGTGGTTCACACCTGTCCTCTCAGTACCTTAGAAAGCAGTTAGAAACTGGTCTAGGCTCTATAGCAACTCTCCAAAATAAAGGCCAATAATACCCATTTTCTTAAAAAGTTGTATTTAGAAATGGAGAGGGAGACTTGGGAATTAGTTCTACTTTAAATGAAGGACTTACCTTATAACACACTGGTAGATACCAGAGTCCTCCAGTGTCAATGGAAGAAATAAGATCCAGGTCTGGTCCTGGTGAACTCTAAGGTGTCTGTTGTTGGATACTGGGCTTTGGCTAGGTGTTTTGTACCATGTCAGATTTACTGCCCCATTTGTTTCTGGGGGATAAGTGCAGTTGAAAGAAAAAGGCTGGCCCTCTGAACTTATCTCATTGTTCATACAGATGTCCTCACACATATCTAGGGAAGGAAAGGAAAGCAATAAAATAAAGTAAAATAAAATAATGGCAGAAAACTGGAGTCATTATTCTTTTTAGGGAATATTTTGCTCTGGTCAATGTGAAATTGTATTTAAGGGTTTGTTTATTTGAGGTGTTTTCCCAAACTAGCCCAGTCATTTAGAAGTATAATGCTAAGACCTTCAAATGTATAGTGAGGACAGGGCTTCTCCAGGGCCCTCCACAGAACCATGGCCCCTGTGTCTGTATCTGTCCACTCTTCTGCCCTTAGTCTCTGCCATAGCATAGAACCAACTTGGTCGTTTTCCTGCCTATACTTGTGGTCAGATGTATCCTCTTTCCACAGTGCTTGGTTTCAAAGACAGCTTCCCTTTAAAGCCCATTTCTACCAAGTTAGGTTTTCTTAGAAACTTGTACGCTCTGGTAGATTTGGACCATAAAATAACCCTTTATATGAAATAGATGACACTAGTAACCCATCCGTTTAAGCACTGGAACTGAGTCCACTCGAGTGTTTGAGGATTTCTCTGTATCACCTAAGTTAGTCCAAAGTTCCAAGGTGACATTGGGGGTTGAGCCTCCAAGAAGTTGGGAATGAACTTTTCCTATCCCTCGCTCCCCTCCCCACTCCCTTTTTGACCAGCCTGCCAGATTATCTAGTGAAAAGAGTGACTAGCAAGGTTGGGGCTTAGTTGATGCCCCTGCAGGTGAGTCAGGGGCATGGCGATGAATGACAAAGGATGCTGCCGGCAAGGCAACAGGTCTCTGGGATGCACTGACTCACAGACCCGCAGAACTTACCTGCTGCCACGAAAAGTGGAAGCACGAAAGACACCCCACAGAAGAGCAAAGATGTAATCCCCATCTCGGGCTACAAAGGAAAAAAGAAGACAATGGTAGAAGTAAGGAATGCGGTGAGGTGGTACCTTCCCAGCACACAGTGAGGCTCAGATTCCAGAGAACCCAGAACATCAGTCCCAGTCCAGGTCACTGGCCTTCCCCTCTGCATGGGGAGCCCTCCACTTGGCCTGGCAGCCATTCCAAGGCTGGACTTTCCCCATCCCCACTACATTTCACTTTTCGGCACCAGACCTTCAGAAGCCAGGAAACTCCGACTGGCCTGTGAAGGGCCGACTGGTGGGGAGTTGGGAGACAGGGCCAGATGTGCTGGCACGTGGGTCAAGCCAGGGCCAGGATATTGAAACGCAGCCAGAGAAGACTGTGGACCCGCCCAGCGTGCGTCTGGGATCCCATGGGTCGGAGGAGCGCCCCTGAAACCCCAGGTACCCGCTGGCTGAGCGGTGAGTGCAGGCCCACCTGGGAAGGGCAAGGGCGAGCAGGAATCCCAGAGTTTGATCCAAGTCCCGGCCCACTTTACTTGTCTTTTAGCCGCCTCGGTGACGATTGATCGCTAACTCCCTCCGCTCTCCCCTAGCAACGCTGCTGTCCCGGGTTGCTCCACCTGCCTATGGGGTCTCAGAGAGCTGGGTCTCCTGGAGCAGAGCGGGAACCACTCTGGGAACCCGATCCTGGTCGGTCACCGCACTCTGCAGCCTGGACATCGCTTCTCCGCCGCGGGCGGAACAGACTCACCTTCCCCAAGTGAAGCAGGACAGAAATAATCCCTCTTTAGAAAATTCAGTTGTTGTTTTGTTTTGTTTTTTGTTTGTTTGTTTGTCTGATCCCAGGCCAGCACGTTCACCTATCAGGAATGTCGGCTTAAATATGCTCCAGATCATCGCTAAAAAGTTATTATATCCTTTCCAAACACTATCTGAGTGGTTCTTACACGCCCAGCACTGCCCTAATATGGACTATTCCAGAGTTGGAAGCGCTTCTGAGAAAAGGCATTAACCCCACACCCACCCCACCCCAGCCCCGATCTTCGGTAAAGCGGACTCCCGACAAGTTGAGCGCCGATACAGTCTAAACTTGCCATAAAGTAATGCTTGCTCGGACCTGTCTTCCTGTGCCAGAGACACTGAAGACCCCACTGGGCACTGAGAAGAGCAGAGACAGCAAATGCTGTCAGACCAACAGCTTCTTAGCGCGCATCCCTGGCAGTCTTTGTGGATTAGAAACTGTAAGACTTTGAATTTGAAAACAACCACAGCGTCAGTCTGACTAGCTGCTCCAAGTTCACAAAGTTAAGATGTACAGGTGTCTGTCCGAGTACTGTCCCTTGGCAGAAGCACTCCGCCTTACAATTCTGGGATGATCTCTGTGTTGAATAAGTTTGCTGATGCATGAGGAATCAGTCATTAGATTTGGGGATAGTGAGCTTTTCAATTATGGGGGGGGGGGACCACGACGTT
This sequence comes from Mus minutoides, assembly GCA_902729485.2. Taxonomy (NCBI): domain Eukaryota; kingdom Metazoa; phylum Chordata; class Mammalia; order Rodentia; family Muridae; genus Mus; species Mus minutoides. The sequence continues at coordinate 291,835 of LR749561.1, read as the reverse complement.
AAGCGGAATGAGAAACAGAAGAAACATCCTACCTATACGGAAATTAAACAAACAGGGAGCTAAGATGTAGAAGAGAGATTACAGGGGTGGGTGGACGAAGCCGGTGAAAAGAAGCTGGGTTCATTAGTGTGAACCAAACCCCAGTAATGTATAAAATGAAGACAAAACTGATTGAAGTTTTAAAAATAAAGACACAAAACTATCACGTGTGTGCACGCACAACCTCCCAGAGAACGAAGGAAGGAACTGAGACTGTACTCACAGAGGTCTGAAGGACAATTTCAGCTTGGTTTGGGGTGGCCAGAAGAAGCCCAGCTTTGGTAGAAACTTACTGACTTCAGTCTCCTCTGGTGAGCCCCTCTTCTTCCCACTCTTGTACCTTGAAGTGTGTGCCACGCAGCTGTCAAGGGCCACATAATTCCAAACAAGTTGTGTCAGGTAAGCAACAAACATCAGAAGCCATCATCTCCCAGCTTCCTGTCTCTGTCCGCCCAAACCCAAACTCCAAGTCTTCAACTCCGGGCTTATTCTCTCCTCTCCCGCTCCCTTTGTGTGTGTCTGTGTGGTGTGTGGGGGTGGAGAGCAGAGAGGGAGAAACAGGAAATTCCTTAAGCAATATAATGGTATTCTTACATAAGGTTTCCTAGTCACTGTATAAAATTTACCATACTGAGCACTTATATAACTTACTTTTTAATAAAAGCATTACATATGCGGGATTTCAACACTTGAGGTGCAGACCTTCTCAGTAAAGGCTTGCTGCTGTAGAATGTCCCATCGTGTGAGCAAGAGCAACTGACGTGTCTCTCTCCCTTAGCCATTTTGGTTGTCTCGTTTACTACTTATTATACATAATGTTGCCGAGACAATACTGGCAATGTCTCTTACACGCTTGAGAGAAGCTCCAGGATCATTAGGTAGGCGTGTCTTCATCTGCGTTGGCAAACCTCTGACTGATTATGTCCCTGACACCATTCTCTAGAGAAGGATTTCAATGCCCCATGTTCTTGCCAAATATTAAAGGCATCTGAATGTGTCTGATGGCACACTGAGTGTTGGAAAGACAGCTTAGAGACATGAGCCCTTCGACAGCTTGCTGCCATTATTTTCTGGTAAATAACATTTTTTAAAAAAGATATTCAACTATTAAGAAATACAGTTAAGAGACAGGTGGAAAGGATATGATAAGGCACAGCCTTTCTCCTGAGCAGTGGCCTCCTCTCCAGCACAGGCCTTTCTCCTCTCCAGTGGCCTGGAGCCCAACAGGTAGATGTCTGGGGAAAGAGCTCTCTCTTTCTACTTTTCAAGTTTTATTTTTACTATGTTTAATTATGTGTGTATGTCTGTGTTGGCTATGTGCATGTGACTGCAGGTGACCATAGGGTTCAGAAGAGGAGCTGGAATAGCAGGTGTTTATGGACTACCTGATATGGGTTCTAGGAATCAAACCCTGATCTTCTGCAAGAGCCATTTACACTCCTGCAGAATGAACAGCCAGTTCAAAGTCTCTGAAGGACAGAGTTTGGGACATTTCAAAACACTGAAATGAAGGGAGAGTGATTGCCACAAAGCAGAGGGGAGAGTTGGGTAAACTGAAGTACGGAAGTAGGTATGCCTAGATCATGTGGGGCCAGGGAACAACAGTACAATGGCTGCCGTTACTATAGGCAAAATTAAAAGATATTACAAGAGAGGCTAGTGTTGAAGCCTAGTTACAGTGGAAGACAGCAGCATTTGGGAGATGCCAGTACCATTAGATGACTGCCAAGAACAGCAGCAGCAGTGGAGTATGGCAGTTGGAGCCTAGAAGACAAGGTGTGTGCTACAAAGGGCCTGACTGGAGAAGTGACCCAAGGCCTTGGAGGAGCCCAGAAGATTGTGAGTTGGATCCCAGACATTGGACGTTTGGAGATTGATTTTTGCTTTTGATTGTGACTGTGCCCTGATATTTTTCCTCTTGAAGGAAATTTTTTAGTGAAGCCCAAAGTTAAGAGACTTTGAATTTTAAAGTACTTTGAATTTTAAAAGATACTGGATATTTTAAAAGGATTGAACTTTTAATATGTAAAGACTGTGGGACTTTTAAAGTTATTTAAGATCTTAGGGATGAATAAGATCTAAGGTTTGAGGCTTACTAGTGATATATTTGTGTGTCAAGTTGACAAGGGGTCAATTGTACTGGCTGGTTTTGTGTCAACTTGACAAGGCTGGAGTTATCACAGAGAAAGGAGCTTCAGTTGAGGAAATGCCTCTATAAGATCCATCTGTAAGGCATTTTCTCAATTAGTGATCAAGGGGAAAGGCCCCTTGTGGGTGGGGCCATCTCTGAGCTGGAAGTCTTGGGTTCTATAAGAGAGCAGGCTGAGCAAGCCATGGGAAGCAAACCAGTAAGGAACATCCCTCCATGGCTTCTGCATCAGCTCCTGCTTCATGCCCTGCTTGAGTTCTGGTCCTGACTTCCTTTGGTGATGAACAGCTGTTTGGAAGTGTAAGCTGAATAAACCCTTTTCTCCCCAGCTTGCTTCTTGGTCATGATGTTTGTGCAGGAATAGAAACCCTGACTAAGACAGTACCACTACTACTAAAGACAGCCTAAAGGGCAAAGCACTAAGTGGACTCCACAGGTTTTCAAACCAGGAGCACATAGAGCTGGAGAGGAATGGCAGGGTGAAGGCATAGGGTGGGGGGTTGCATGGGGAAAGAGTGGATCTAATAATCCTCAAAGGCAGGGAATGTCGGTATGTGCTACTGAGCACTCATGGCTGCTATGTTACCCTGGGACACAGAGAGTGGGGGTTAGGGCCTAGACCAGCAGCAAGCCCTTCTTCAGTAACAGGATTCGGAGAGAGGGAGAGAGAGAGAGAGAGAGAGAGAGAGAGAGAGAGAGAGAGAACCAGGAGATCAGAAGATAAAGAGGATAGAAGAGAGAGGAGATTAAAAATTTGGGGGGAGAGAATCAAAGTACAGTATTTCTTCCAGGGGAGAAATGGGGCTGTCCAAAGTAGCTACCCTACAATAAGACAAAGTCAGCAGGAAGCTAATCAAACAATGTTGCAAGAGAGGAAGACAGGGTTTCTGGAGAATATTATAGGCCATGCATACAATGGTCTGGAGACTGATAACCAATAACTCCATTGGGAAAAGTTGAGATCCTAGGATCTGAAGTCACAGCTCCCCTAAGGCCCTGGCCCCGGGTCATTACTGGCTCTGATAAGGAATTTCTGATTTGGAGAAGGAGCTCTGTCCTTCTCCATATTCTAGGGCCAACAGGTAGATATCTGGGGAAAGAGCTCTTTCTTTCTACTTTTTAAGTTTTATTTTTACTATGTTTAATTATGTGTGTACATCTGTGTTGGCTATGTACATGTGAACCTTGGTTGCTCAGTCAGGCAACCTCTCTGCAAATACTCCCTTTTGGCCTTTCTGTTTTGACCTATATGCTTATGACATAAGTCTCAGCACTTTCTCAACTTCTGTCTAACATGAAATTTAGAGACCCACAAACTACACATTGGAGTAGAACCTAAAGTCTGGATTCGTGTTGGGTAGAGCAGCAAATACATGGGGTGCCGCCTGGTTTAATAGCCAGGACCACAGAGCCTCAGAAGTTAATGATTACTGTGTGATTCTTTACATTCAGAGCCACGAGTGCACACATCCCAGAGTCCTTTAGCCTGGGCTTGAAGAAACCCACTGCCTCCAAGAGCTCCCACTACAAACTAGAGTCCCATTAACAAATCATTTCCCCTTCTAGTAAAAGGAAGCCTAGCAATGTGGCCTCAGGGAGTCTTGTTCCTCTGGGTCCATAGAAAGAGGAAGCTAGTTTTCCGGATGGCTGTCCATCTATCTAATCTCGCTATGATTCCTCGATGACACTTCTCTCCAGAACATATAACTAAAGGTAGAGGTGCAAACAGGTCTTCAGGACACTCACCTGGTAGTCAGTAGTTGATGTCTCCTGGTCTTTCCAGCCTGGCAAGCAGGGAGCCATCTGCCCTGACACTTTCCAGGTGGTGCTGGCTCCTAGTCACAGGGCTCAGGAGCTGCTGGCAAGTTCTGGTTCCGCCCAGTGCTGGGATTCATTCTGCTTGTGCCTTAACACCCTAAATCCTTATCTACTCATGATGTTCCTGGCCTACCTTTTCAAACTTAACTCAGACATATGTCCTTATCAAAAATAAAAGGACTTGCATTTATTCCTCTCCAATGTCATCTGCAGAACGCAGGTGGTTAGAAAGGGTAACTAGTTATCTGGGAGTTAGAGGACCTGGCTCCTGTCTCAGCACACTTGGACATTAATGAAGGCTGGCATGAACTGGGAGCAAAGGCAGTCTCATAGCCCAGGTACTTGTAAGTAAAGCTTTTAAACATTAATACATAACTGACAAAGAAGCATTCATTTCAAAGGACATCGGTTTTGACTCTCACATTCACAGTGATTTCTAGGTGCGTGCCCAACACTGCAGCCCTGTGCGTGAGAGAGCTGCACAGTCTCTGTGGAATGTAGTCAGCCAAGAACCAGAAGAGCTACTGTCCTTCTGCAACCACACCAAGCAAACTATCAGGGAGGGGAGCAAGTGATTTTGGAAAGGGTGGTTTGGTTCTGCCTATCTAAAAACTAGGGGGGGAAAAGTCCAGAAACAGAAGAAACAGAATAGAAACAGAAAAGCTACCCATTTGGCAGCCTTAATAGCAACTTACAGAGCATTCTTCAAGTAAAGTAGCATGGACAAAGATTTGTGGTAAGTTTTTGTATGTGTATGGATGTGAATGTGTGTGTGCATATATGGGTATGTGTGTGCACATAGGCGTATGGGTGTATGTGTGTATATAGGATGTTTGTGGGCATATAGGAGTGTGGGGACATATAGTGTGTGTGTGTGTGTGTGTGTGTGTGTGTGTGTGTGTGTATGTGTGTGTGCACGTGAGCGCTAGGGTGAGGGGTACATGTGCCCAGACACATATATGAACATCAGAGAACTTTGGAGGGCAGGTTCTTTCCTTCCATTGTTACAAGGGTCCCAGGGATTGAGCGCAGGTCACCTGGCTTGTAGAAAGTACCTTTAGCTGCTGAGCCATGAACTCTCTGGTGGATGCTTTGAGGCAGCTCCCCAGGTTCTCCATGGAGTGTGCTGGCTCTTGAAGGTGTAGCCTCAGCCAGGCAGTTTCAGACAATTCAATACTAGATTTGTTGCTGCTTTGGGCCTCAGTGAACTCCAAAGGATGTTGCATTCTTTCCTGCCCAGGTCAGAAAGGGAACACATACCCCAGTGGCCTGGTACAGAGACTGCCACAGCTGGAATACAAGTGGTAAATGTCTGTAGAATCCTCCATATGCACGTGAAGTACTCTGATTGCTACCAACACCCTTTTCTAGCTGTCTAAGCATTCTGTTCAGCCTCTCTCTGCTGGGACACCCTTCTGCCTCTCTTCAATTGCCACACTAGCTCAGTGAAAGGCTTCTCCTGAGTGATCTCTCTTGGCAAGAGGCAGTGTAGCTAGCTGCCTGACAGGAAGAGGAGTTCTGAGGCGGTGACAGGTGACAGGCCAAACTGCCAAAGTGGAAAAGTGCCTGGTTGTCTAACTGCTGAACAGGAAGGGAGAGGTTACATTTCCTGTAATTTTCCCCTTCTCTAAAGCTTATTTGGGTACATGCACATGCACGCACACAAGCACACACACACACACCTTAATTTTGTCTTTTTAAAAAAAAAGCAAGTGTTCTTCTATTCTGAAACCCTAAGTTCAAGACAGCAGCCAGGGCAGGAGGAGGATGGCTGACCGCTAATGTTGATAGAGGAAGACTAGTATACAGAGAGGACAAACTGAGGCTTTGGTGTCTGCAGAGTTCCAGAAAGCTCCAAGGCTTTCAAGGTCAAAAAAGCAACAGTGTTGCACACCTAGGTCTGGTAGCTGTAATGCTGGCTGCTGTCAAGGGCTGAGGGATCCTGGTACCCAGCCTGCTGGTTGCTGTCATGCTAGCAAAAGGAAAAGCTTGGTACTGGCTGCCTATGCATGAGCAACAGCAGATGCCACTCCTGTCTGCCTATACCACGGATGCCGTCAATCACACAGGGCTAGACAAGCATCTGAAAGCCAGCACACAACACAACTCTTTCTTCATAGCCTTCTCTCGCTGGATCCAAGCTTCTTCTTTCCTCGTTTTTTCCATTAGGCACAAGTTTAATACTCCTAGAATATCTACATAAGCTTAACAGCAGGCATATTTCCTCTGCTTTGAAATCCAGTAAAGGATATGAGACTGGGTTTATTTCTTTTAATCAATTTATTATGAAGAATCTGCAAATTAGAAAAAAAAAGTCACACGGCTAGATTGACGCGGTAACTCACACAAGACCTGGCCCAGCCTCGAGGTCTGCCGGTTTGAGACGTCTTCTCCTCATACAAGAGCTGCTCTGAAGCTCACTGTAGAGCTTCACTGTGGATTTTACATCTTCACTATCAGTCACATTGATGTGCTCTTAGCCACCACAAAAAAAAAGAAAGAAAGAAAGAAAGAAAGAAAACCCCGTGACGTAATTAAACTAGACAATCAGCTTTAAATTCTTTTTTATGACTCACGTGGCCTATACCAGCTGCATTCAGTCCTTGCTCAGTCCAGACCCGATATTTACCCTTTGTTCCTCTCCTAGTGGCATATTAAACTACAGCTGCATGCATGCTCCTTTATATATGCGTATATATAATATAGTTATATAAACCTCTGTGTGTTAAAGGCTAGTGTTAGCATTCCTTCTAGGCTCCACCCAACAGTTACTTAGCAACAGCCTTGTAGTCCTGGCTTGCTATAAAAGGGACTCTTTGACCTTCCTTTTCTCTTTCTGATCTCTCTCTCTCTCTCTCTCTCTCTCTCTCTCCTTCCCTGTCCTCTCTCTTTCTCTGCCTCTACTCCCTTCTCAACTTCCCATCCCATGTCCCCAATTAAACTTCATTCTATATTAGATCTGTCCTACAGCTAGTACCTCAAGGGAACAGGGGATGCCCCAGCATGGGCGCTCCAAGGCACCTCCAAAACGATTTCCATAATGACTGTATTAAGCTGCACTGCCACCCGTGTAGAGTAAGGCTTCTCTTAGCATCTTCCTAACATCTGGTTTGTTAGTGATAGCCATTATGCCGACCATAAGAGGCTACATCTCAGAGTAGTTTTAATTTGCATTTCCTCTGATGACTAGGGATGTAGTACACTTAAAAAAGATATACACCATCCCCTTGTGTTTCCTTCCTTGAAATCTGCCTGTTCAATCATTCATCCATTTGCCAACTGGACATCTCGTTTCCTTGGCATTTGGTTTTTGTAGTTCATTTTAGAGTCTGGATATTAGCCACATGTATCGAATTGAGCAGGAAACACGGGACTTGAGGAGCACTGAAGCAGAACAGAAACTCGGCTAATGACTAAGTGTTCAGGAGGGACTGCCACTTACCACAGCCCTCAAGGTAAACAAGGCGCTGCATCTCACTCAGGCAAACCTTTATGACGAAAGTTGAGAAGGGGGGAAAAATCAGGAGACAGACAGAAATAAGCACCTGTCAAAACCAGAGGTTTGACCGGGAAACAATGCCCAAACGACACCGGCAACCCATTCTAGGTAAAAGGCCCTTAAAAAGGTTGACTAGATATGGCTCCCAGCAGGCTGAGATCCTAGCAGGTGTCAACAGGATCCTACCAGCCCACAGTCTAGCAAGACAGGCCAGACTGGTCCAGCTGCTCCCTGGCTCAGAGAGGCGGTGTTAGTGTTTCATCGTCAAATTTAAGATGAAATAATACACAGGAGTTAGCTGCCCGAACCAGCCAAGTCTTCTTCAGCTGAACCCCTCCCGCCCCCCAGCAGTCTGCAACCAGCTGAGTATGCCTTTGTTTGGAAGGCTGGTGTTCATTTTAAATGGTGTCATCCATTCCCTGTAATGTTTTCCTTCTCCAAAATGTACTTGAGCACGTGCTCACACATGCAAACACCCACCTCCCCCTACACACAGAGGCCTTATCTCCCATGTACCCTTGCTGCTGTAACGATTCATTTCTCATTTTATCCTAGTGAATGTGAAAACACTTCTCAATGTATCGTCCACTAGCTGCTAAAACTAAGGGGGTCTAATTGGAAGTTCAGTCCCAGGTACTGGATGGAGATATCCCTGACCTGGATATATATGAAGTCTTACCAGAGAGAGGAAAGCTGGGCTTCAAAGTAGCCAGGTGCTCTGCCCTCATTCAGAATCATGACTGGAGAGGAATTCATAATTTGCAACTTTGAAAGCAGGTGGCACTCTTATGGAGAAATAATTCCAGAGACCTCTCTCTCCAAAAGAAGCTAGTTCAAAATATGCTGGGGACAGCACTTGACTGAGAGACATTATATATGTATTAACAGTGTTAGATCTGACCTAACACATGGCTAAAACAAGCATTCGTTGATCGAAGAACAAAAGCACACTGGAACATTGGATTCTTTGGGTGAGGAATTTAGGTAAAGTAAGTTTTCCAGACACCAGACTGCAAACTTCTGCATACCTACTTTTTAATCTGCATAACTTTTTATTGAGTGCTTTACTCGATAAAATGAAGACCACTGGACTCAAGCTTCATGGTACATATAATTCAGACACCTTGATTATTGGTCTGAGAGATATAGATATTTACCCATAAAGGCTAACAGGAGCAATAATGGTATCAGTAACAGAATATAAGATTTACATTTGTTTGTTTTCAGTTTAATGATGTGTTGAGGATCAAGCCCAGGGCCTCAGCTAGGCAACTGGTCTATCACAGAGCAGCAGCCTAGCTCTTAATCTACTCCATAAACAAAGGAACAGATGGGTCTAAGTAAGGGAAGTCAGGGTTCACAGAACTACCTGTTTGACCATCAACCTTTTATACCTTGTTGGAGTCATCACTGTTGTGATAAACACCAGGACCAACTTCGGAAGAAAGGTTTATTTGGCTTACACCTCCATAGGAAGGTGTAAGTTTGGAAGTTCAGTCCCAGGTACTGGATGGAGATATCCCTGACCTGGATATATATGATGTCTTACCAGAGAGAGGAAAGCTCCATAGCACTGTTCATCACTGAAGGACTCAGGACAGAAACACGGCAGGGGCTGACACAGGCCATGGAGGGGTGCTGCTTACTGGGTTGTTCCCACATGGCTTGCTCAACCTGCCTTCTTCTAGAACTCAGGACCACCAGCTCAGGAGTAGCACCACCCACTATGGGCTGGGCCACCCCCATCAATCACTAACTAATAAAATGTTCTACAGGCCTGCCTACAGCCCAGAACTATGGATGTATTTTCTCAATTGAGGCTCCTTCCTTGCCCATGACTCTAGCATGTGTCAATCTGACATAAAACTAACCAGCACAGATCTCAGCTCCCAGAACACCCTGCAAAAGGGCTCCCAGAACACCCTGCAAAAGGGCTCCCAGAACACCCTGCAAAAGGGCTCCCAGAACACCCTGCAAAAGGGCTCCCAGAACACCCTGCAAAAGGGCTCCCAGAACACCCTGCAAAAGGCCTGGTCCTTCATATCAGGCCTTAGAACTCATGCAAGATGAAAAAGGGGACAGAGAAACCAATTTTCAGTGATATTCAAAGGAGGCTTTAACAATTTATTGGAAAACAAGTTGAGTTTATTGATCAATAATATGCACTGTACATAAATTTTCTGGTTTGTGATAGATAATATTTGGCATCTGCTGCAGAATTATAAAATCAAGTTCTTTAATAATAAAAAAAACCCTTCATTATTGACCAGTATAAATATAAATTATTTTAAAAAGTCATGGCTCAATACTTTTTCATGAGTAAAATTCAAAAGGCAGGAGAGATAAAAATATAAATTCTGCTAAACCAGTTTTAAACACTGGCGATTAATATATGGTTGCATGTGCAAACTTTTGTAACACTTGGCCTTTTAAAAAAACACCATCAGAAAGTATGGTGAAATCTAAGTATTGGGGAATACATGGTCCTCAGCTGACACCAGATTCTTCTGGGGAGGACCGGGAAAAGTCACAGGAAGTTCCCACTGCCTGGATGTGGTGTTTCATCCTCTCTGACTGCCCCTGGGAACCAGCAATGACTCTTCTTTCTTGCTGAGGGGCTTTCTTGACACCGGCTCTGTTCCCCATCAGTCTCTGGTGTCACAAGATCTGTGGTTCTCTGTTGTTGCTCTCCCCTTTATACTGTCTGGCCAAGTTTCTAAGAACTCTCATTCACAGGTAATATACACTCACGCATGTCAATACATTTTGGGGATGACAGACAAAAAAAACTTATCAGAAAAATCAAACCTTTAAAGCATCATGGGTCAGGAATGACCTCACTCCAACAGACTTCTGACTGCTGTTTGGGACAGCCTTTCCTTCTCCCCCCACCCCACCAGCAATCCAGTGATCTCCTGTCAGGTCGGATCCAGGAGAAATGAGGTCAAAACTGAAGAGTCAAAATCCCAAATTGTGTGTTTTGTTTACTTCTATATAGGTGAGAAGGTGCCTTTAAATAACATTTGTGCTCAACCATAGCAGATGTTGAAAGTCTGAAAGACAGAATGGTCTCTCCCTACATACAACCCTTAAAACCGGGTTTGTTCTTGGCATGTGAACTAGGGTTTTTCAATCTTCCAGAACTCTGAGGATTATTCTGAAGACAGTCATCCAGTTAAAAACAAACTAACAAACAAACAAAAACTTCTGTACCACAAAATTTTTTTTTTCTTCTTTCATTTTTAGTTGGGAGAAGAAATGTTGACCTTTAGGGAACCAGTATTGGAAAATAGAAACATCATACTGAAAAATCTGAAGGTAAGTGTTATAAATCCCAACAGTGAAAAGGACTGGGTTTCTCCTGTCAAAACATGCCTCACTCAGTTGCTTCTCAAAGAACACCTGGGTTGGGTGTCCTCCCACGAGTACTGAGTTAGTACTGAGTATTGAGTGCTGAGTACTGAGTTAGTACTGAATACTGAGGTAAGTGCACAGGGCTAGACCTGAAATCAAAAAGTCAGAGCACAGGGACAGAAACCAGAAAGTTCAATGCCTGGGTCCAGTAGAGTTAAGAGAGTCCTTTTGTTAAATAGATCAGTCTCTCTATATATCAAATTTGAATAATTGCAAATTTAAATACGATTATCCAAGAACACTTTAAAATAAAGGCCTTGGCAAATCTATACCATCTGTTCCCAATACGGAAAGCAGTGCTATGCACCCACTATCCCTCCCTGCAGACTGATTTCACTAGTAAAGAAACAACCTTTTACAGAGAAGCAGCAGGGTTGGGATGACAGGAAAGAGGGCTGGCCAAGTCTTAGAGTAAGCAGAGACTGGGCGGTTGGTATCTTAGCATTGAAATAAACTTTAAACTTTAGCAAGCTCCTCTCCTCATCAGGTGGGGAAAAATGCAAGAGCAAATCATAGGCACGGGAAGTGGGTGGCAGGGCAAAGACAGAGACATGCCAAGAGCAGCTACAGAGGTCCCAGAGATTGTTCTGCAATCACCCACCAGGAAGGTAAACAGGGGCTCTGGGACCAAAGGAGGCGCTTAGACTTCAGCTTCTGCACAGAAGAGCCTCAGGGTGGGGGTTGAAACCCCTCCAGCAGTGGGGGCTGGGGTAAGCGCGGAGTCTCAGGTGTGAGGGTGAATCCTCAGACTGCTCCCTCAGGACGGAGGGAGGAAGCCTTGCATTTGTTTCCAGAGAAGCAATGAGCCTAGTAAAACGCAGAAGGAAGATAGTGCGACAGCCATTCCAGGGTGGAAGCTTGATTGATTAGAAGAAACCTGTGGGTGTCTGACTTCCTTCTACAGTTAATTTAAAATCTAGACTGCAGAAAAGGGAACCCCACAGAATCCTTCTTCACCGAAACGGCGGTTTTCAAGATCTACACAATAAAATGCAGTCTTTGAAAACGAAGTTTGGTGGCCGAGGTATCTGGAAAATACCTGGTAGAAATGCCTTCCACTGTGGGGTATCAGTAAACTTCACCTGCACTTATACTTTGGGGAGCCACTTCTTTGACAGCGACCCCCAAAGTGTCCTCAGACAACCACAATACGACTGTAAGACTCCACAGAATCTAATGAAACTATCCACACATGTGGCCATTTCCTGACTCTTCCTATGCCCAGTTCATTGCCTCCGACTGTTAGTCAAGCATCCAGAGCAGCATCCCTGAGCAGCCAAGCTCTGGGGCTCCCCAAGCTCTCTGCTCTGAGCGGCCCTGGCCACCAAATCCTGTTCTCTTCACAATCCAGTTCCAGGTGGTCTGGGACAAGGGACTGCACAGGTTTGGTTCATGACTGTTTTACTAGGAGGCACAGCCAAGCTGCAGCATCGTATGATGGGAGACATTCCAAAGTTCTCGGCCTGCCCAATTTTGCCATGCTAGCCGAGTGGTAAGTGTGTCGCTGCCGGCAGTTTCTCCTTAGTGTCCGACACAGGATCCAGAGTTAGTAAATGGTGTTTAGACAACGGTGATCTCCGTTGGGCTGGCATCTGGTATCTTAAGTTTTTCCAGAACCTGGTCTTTGCAGACTGTGGTCTTTCTTGAAAGTCTCCTGACCAGCAAATGGCTCCATGTTTCTGCTTAATGAACTGAATAGAATCTGGCATTTTCTCATAGTCTTGGATTTTCTCCAACTCAAGCAGGACGATTTTAATTCCTTCCCGGATGAGAGCATTGTATATCGCTATTTGCTCTTCAGATGACTGGCCCAGCCAGCTGAAGCCTCCCATATCTCTCACTAGAATGATAATCAGCCTCCTGCTTTTCTTTACATTTTCATTAGTAACCTCGATGGTATCTGCAAGACACAGAGTGCAGTGCAGTCAGGCAAGAGGCCATTCTTTCCTGAACTCAGCACTCAAAGCTCTTCCCAGACTCCTTTCTATGCCTCCTGTTGCTTCTTCCTTGCCTTACTTGAGATTCAAAGACATAAAAATTTACAGACCAGCTCAAAAACTGACCCACAGAAGACAGGCTTTGCTCTTGGAACCTGGAAAACTCTCAGTCAAAAAATTTTAAACATCTTGTTAAGTTGATTGATCTATAATTCTCCTAGTCTATTAAAGCAGTTGCATGTGATTAGATCTAACTAGTCATTATATTCCAGAATAATAAGAGTCAATTAAACATTGGCCCAACATGACTAAGGGAAAATTAATACCATACACCGTTGAAGAAATTCTTCAGTCTTCAAATAGGTACAATGGTGCCAACCTTCTAGAATCAGAACTCAGCAACAAACTTCACAAGAAACATTTACATACCTTCTCCAACATAGTCGTCCCTTCCATAAATGAACAGCTTGTATCCAAACTGTCCCTCCAAGACCTCAGGCAACAATTTAAAAACAAAAGTATCTAAGTCTGAGAAGGACCCCTCTCCCAGGGTCTTGGGATAAAGAATATAGGCATCATATGTCTTTCCATCTGGAGCTAAAAAGGAAATGAAATACATTTAGAGCCCTGACAGGAAAGGGATTTGATAATTCAGCACCACAAACATTCATTTCTGACTGAAAGAGCAATATCAAAAGTCTAAGGCTGCTTTAAACACAAGAGAGACTGTAGCTTCGTTTCCAAAGCTTAGAGAGCAACACGCCTTCTCATGTGTTTTTTAAGTATGCATTTATGTTTTCCACATATATTTAAATAGTAGCCACATTAGTTTTGATTGTCAACTTGACACAGTCATTTGAGAAGATGGAGCCTTGGCTGAGAAACCTCCCACCAGACTAGCAATAGGGCATTTTCTTCACCAATGATTGATGTGGGAGGGCCCAGCCCACTGTGGGAGGAGCCATCCCTAGGCAGGTGGTCCCAATGGCTTTAGAAAGTGAGTTGAGCAAGCTTCAGGGAGGAAGCCAGTAAGTAGCACCCCTCTATACTCTCTGCTTCAGTCCCTGCCTTCAGGTTCCTGTCCTGATTTCATCAGAGATAGACTACAAGCTGTCAGGTGAAATATACCCTTTTCTCAACCAGTTGTTTTGGTCATGGTATTTTATCAGAGCAATAGAAACCCTAACTAAGACAAATAGTCACAGAGGCTATACTCAGACTGTAACTTTTGACTATTAACATAAACTACCATTTCATTCATTTGAATGTATAAAATATAACCTAAATAGTAGAATCATATACACTGGCATTCACTTTGTGCACAATCTTTTTCTATTTCAAAAATATACTTTATTCCTTCCTTATAAACTTCATACATGTATGGAGTATATTCTGATCATATCTGCCTGCCCCTGCTCCACTCCATCTCCCCCCAGAGCCCCCCCCCCCGAGCATCCCCTCCTAACTTCATGTCCTTCACTTAAGTCCCTCTGAGTCCAGCTAGTGCCCTTTGTACCCCAATCATCACAGAGCTATCTTCTGGAGCACAGGCAGCCTGCCAAGGGACATAACACCAAAGAAGACTGACTGTCCCTGGCAGGCAGCAGCCTCCCTCAGCTAGGGGTGGGGCTTCGTGAGCTCCTCGCTCTCCATGGCTGGATCTTCGAAAGCAGCCATAGCTTCTTTTCTAACATTAGTATCATGCACATTGTTCCTATTTCTCCTTGAACTTGTGCATTTAATTTTCCCTATAGAATATTGTTTGTTATGCTTGTGAGTTTATTTTTACATCCCAGAAACAAAAATTGCATGTTGAGATTTTTTTTTAATGTCAGCCTCTGTTTTCACTAATATATGTCAACTCTAA
>LR749561.1:250000-277012 GCA_902729485.2 Mus minutoides | reverse complement strand
TTTTTTTTTTTTTTTTTTTTTTTTTTTTTTTTTTTTTTTTTTTTTTTTTTTTTTTTTTTTTTTTTTTTTTTTTTTTTTTGGTTTTTCGAGACAGGGTTTCTCTGCTTAGTCCTGGCTGTCCTGGAACTCACTTTGTAGACCAGGCTGGCCTCGAACTCAGAAATCCGCCTGCCTCTGCCTCCCAAGTGCTGGGATTAAAATAAATTCTCATGTTTTACTACAAAATTGCCCTCACATAGCATTTTATGCCCCCTATATTCGCACAATATGATCAGACCCTTATCACCTTTTCTTACCCTAGTGTCTAAATACCTCAAGCCCTACATTCTTATTCTTCCTATATTAGTTTGATATAATGCTGTGATATTATAGATAAAAAGTGAATTTCCTCGGGTACATAAATCTATTTCATTTGAATGTGGGTCATGAAGTCCATAGGGCACATGAAGCACAGAGCATGCCCCAACAATGGATTCTGGATAACTAACTTACAGACAGGTGCTCTAAACACCCGTGTGTCCTGCCAATATGGAAGCTAGGGTGGTAACTTAGACATGAATGGTATCAAGGCATATCATTTATGAAGCTAAATGAGAATAAATAAGACTCTTATATAAGCCAATGTCGTTGTTAAGAGCCTTCAGGACAAATGCTATTCATCATCTTCGACTACCCAGAGAAAACATTTCATGGAATATAAAATTATACCTTTTGAGGGAAGAAAACCAGAGCAGGAGTCCCTGTACCAAAGCACTATGTCAACCTTGAAGACTTTATAGATGCAAACACAGCATACAATTGTAGCTGTGAGACTGATAAAGCCCCCGATGAGATAATTCTTGAAGTCAGGGACTACAACAGAAAAGAGGAGAGAATCATTAGAACCAAGAATAATGGAAGCTCTTGGAACAGCAATTTGAAGGCGTTTACCACAGACAAAGTGTATTCAGGAACCACTTTGCCAGACCCATGTCTGTTGGTTCAGTGTTATTGGTACCAATGGCCACAAATGAGCTAGGCAATGAAATTCTATTGAAAATTAAGGTTCCTTCGTTTAAATTTCCACCTAAAGCATAATGCTCAGGAGGAGAAAACCCACTGGGAACTACAAAGACAAAGTCCACAGCCATTCAACAGTCGTCAAAAGTCTGCAGGATTCTCTGAACAGCAGGGAGAGCATGTCAGGAAGAAACAAAAGATGGCGGCCAGGGAACTAAGTCAAGAGGGGAAAGGGAGCGGGGTGGGGGGTGGGGGGGTATCCAGAAGAATAAGAGCAAGGAAAACACCTTTTTGCTGCCAAGACATGGGTAGTATCCAGGGAAAATCTAAACACTTAATGATTTCACTTCTCCGATTTATTTATTTATTTATTTATTTATTTATTTATTTATGTTTACATTTTTAGTCAACTACAGAGTACTTGAACAATACTTCACATTTGTACACATATCCTGTTGTTCTTTTTATTTATTTATTTTTTTCAAAAACAATGGTAACTCAATCTCTGGGTGCAACAACTAGAATCCTAATCTTGTAAGCCATATTAAATCTAATTTCTCTGGTGGTGAGTCCACCAGGATTCTTCATAAGCCAGGAGACACTAGTAGCTACATCTTGTCCTCACGCTATCCCTGTCCAAATAACTCTAACTCTCTCTTCCTCTTTCTCTTCCTCCGTCCAACCTGGAAGTCTTGCCTACTCAGTGATTGACTCCTTTATTTATTAAGGGATTGGTTCACAAGAAGTCATCTGGGTAAATGACTCACTCCTTGTCTACAAGTCCTCCCAGGAAAGTGGAATTAGCATCAAAATACAAATAGCACCAGGCCCACTTCCCCCTTTCTGTTCTAATAAAAAACAAAACCTTTCTTTCAAGTATAAATAGAACACTATTACCATTTTGTAATTTATAAAGTATAAGATAGACCTAACACCCAGTCCATCATTTATGTCCTTAAGATAGAACTTTGTCATTTATCCTAAATTAAAAGACTTATTAGTCTACCTTGAGTTATATCTTTGCTTTAGATAGTATGCCATCTGAAAACCATCCTCTCAAATCTGTTCTCTCAAAGTAAATAGCCTGGGTTGGCTATGAGATTATATATAGTTTTTCAACCCCATCAGAAATCTGAGAATGACCAATATTAACTGAAAATATATAGGAAGCCTAACACAGCTTCTAGAACTGAGACTAATTGTAGAGACAGCTGCCTACCTATCTAGCCCCCGTAAGTCATTAAGTTAGAGTATCCATCTTTCTTCAGCCTTCTAGCCCAGGATCATCTGACAGACCTAGAGAAGTAGGAAGTTAAGGACTAGCCTATTCTGTCTCAGCAAAACTAAGCTGTCCTAACCTGTAAATTGTGTCCTTTTTCTGGACAGTACCATGTCTGTAGATGAAATGAGGCAATTCTTGCCTAGTGGCTGTCTCGCCACAACTGGAGCAACTCCATTGATGCTCAGTTTTTCTTTGAATCCAAAAAAGGGGATTCAAACAACAAGTGTCTCAACAACAAGTGAGTAAATAACATTATATGTCACATTCTGTGGATTTCTGACGTTTTTGAAAGCCAACTATCTATGTAAAGTAATCTGAACTGTTACCCATTAACTACTCTCAGATATTTCTAATTAAATATCTTGAAAACACCCTAACAATAAACTCAGAGCCATGAATTTGTTATCTGGCCCTTAACTCACAGGCTTAATCATCTCAGATCAGTTTATAATAACAGTTATAGAAGGACTGGGTCTAAGCCCTATACTTTTTAAAATTTTTTGCATCAATAGAAGAAATTTATACCAATGAAAACCTTAATTTTGTATCAAAATTAATTCTGTTCCAAAATAAGAAAGTATAATTTCAACTTAGTAACAATTATAAAGATCTCTACCAAATGAGATTATGGCTACACAATCAATTCTAGCTATTTCCTCTCTGTTCCAATTATGACCATTTCTAACTTCCCTAGAAAGGCAACCTTAGAATAATCACCTCCAGCCCCAAAGCCCAGGGAACTGGGATGACCACTCTTCATAACTTCTTCAAGCTGAATATGGGCATCGAGATATTTTTGAAGGGGCGGGAGGGTAGGGAAAATGGGGGAGTTGGTTGGGCTTAAGAAAGCCACACCAATGATTGTATTAGCCTCTGACATCTGTGTCCTGAATAGATTCAGCTTTAAGTTCAAGACATCAGGAGTTCAAGCAGGTCAGTTCGTCATATCTGATGAGGAAACTCACAAAGGCTGTATATTCTGTAATATACAAATCTCAAAACAAAATTTTAGCATCATCAAGATAACTTTTTGGTTTGATCCTCTGGAGGTCTCCCTCTATCAAATCTGATCCAAATTACTCTGGAAGGTGCATAGACACTAATCACCTTTTCCAAAAGCACAAAGATAAAAACCTTTTTCCTAAATCAGCATATTCTTGAGCCAGTAACCAGAAAAAATTTATATTGACCTCACTCCCAGAGGAATAACATAACCACTGTACTGGCTAGTTTTGTGTCAACTTGACACAGGCTGGAGTTATCACAGAGAAAGGAGCTTCAGTTGGGGAAATGTCTCCACGAGATCCAGCTGTAAAGCATTTTCTCAATTAGTGATCAAGGGGGGAGGTCCCTTGTGGGTAGTTCCATCTCTGGGCTAGTAGTCTTAGTTCTATAAGAGAGCAGGCTGAGCAAACCAAGGGAAGCAGGCCAGTAAAGAACATCCCTCCATGGCTTCTGCATCAGCTCCTGCTTCCTGCCCTGCTTGAGTTCCAGTCCTGACTTCCTTTAGTGATGAACAGCAATGTGGAAATGTAAGCTGAATAAACCCTTTTCTCCCCAACTTGCTTCTTGGTCATGATGTTTGTGCAGGAATAGAAACCCTGACTAAGACAACCACAAAACTCAAAATCACACCCATTTTGAAAGTTAAAACAATCCAAAACACATGAAGTAAACTAAAATACCGTATGTGCCTATTCTTAGACCTTTTCTATTTTGCCAGGCAGCATAATAACCAAGAATTCCCAAGGAGCCCACATTAGACAGAATTTGAGTATCCTGTGAGGCATATTAGAGCAATATATGTTTATACCATCTTTAAAACAATTGATTCACACTTCTATCTGCTTATAAGGAGGCAGCTAGTCAAAGCAGGATTTATACCCAGAATTCACGTGGAGCCCATGTAAGACAGAATTTGAGTATCTCAACTGAGGTATACTGTAGGGCTGAGAAGCACTTGAAAAAATGTTCAACATCCTTAGTCATCAGGGAAATGCAAATCAAAACAACCCTGAGATTCCACCTCACACCAGTCAGAATGGCTAAGATGAAAAATTCAGGTGACAGCAGATGCTGAAGAGGATGTGGAGAAAGAGGGACACTCCTCCATTGCTGGTGGGATGGCAAGCTTTTACAACCACTCTGGAAATCAGTCTGGTGGTTCCTCAGAAAATTGGACATAGTACTACAGGAGGATCCAGCAATACCTCTCTTAGGCATATATCCAGAAGATGTTCCAACTGGTAATGAGGGCACATGCTCCACTATGTTCATAGCAGCCTTATTTATAATAGCCAGTAGCTGGAAAGAACCCAGATGTCCCTCAACAGAGGAATGGATACAGGAAATGTGGTACATTTACACAATGGAGTACTACTGAGCTATTAAAAACAATGAATTTATAAAATTCTTGGGCAAATGGATGTATCTGGAGGATATCACCTTGAGTGAGATAACCCAATCACAAAAGATATGCATCACTGATAAGTGGATATTAGCCCAGAATCCAAGAATACCCAAGATACAATTTGCAAAACACAAGAAAATCAAGAAGAAGGAAAAAAAAAACGTGTGGATACTTCATTCCTCCTTAGAATAGGGAACTAAATACCCATGGAAGGAGTTACAGAGCCAAAGTTTGGAGCTAAGATGAAAAGATGGACCATCCAGAGACTACCCAACCCAGGGATCCATCCCATAATCAGCCAGCAAACGCAGACACTATTGCATATGCCAGCAAGATTTTGCTGAAAGGACCCTGAGGCTTTGCCAGTGCCTGGCAAATACAGAAGTGGAACCTCACAGTCATCTATTGGATGGAACACAGGGCCCCCAATGGAGGAGCTAGAGAAAGTACCCAAGGAGCTGAAGGGGTCTGCAACCCTATAGGTGGAACAACAATATGAACTAACCAGTACCCCAGAGCTCATGTCTCTAGCTGCATATGTAGCAGAAAATGGCCTAGTCGGCCATCATTGGGAAGAGAGGCCCCTTCTTATTGCAAACTTTATATGCAGTACAAGGTAACACCAGGTCCAAGAGTGGGAGTGGGTAGGTAGGGGAGCAGGGCGGAGGGGGGGGGGAAGGGAGTATAGGGGACTTTCGGGATAGCATTTGAAATGTAAATGAAGAAAATATCTAATAAAAAATTGAAAAAAAATGTAGGCAACTTCATTCTTTTCCTAACTCAGAGCAGCCTGCGATTCCCCACCCCAGGGCACCTCAGGGATTGCTTAGTCTCAGTCCTCCCACCCTGCTTGAATCACGTGACTAATCCAGCACTACCTTTCTCTCACTTAGAAAATGAAACTTTAACACTCAGGCTACTAATCTTAAATTTCTTGTGGATTCGTACCCAACACATTGGTTCACCACCTGTTGCAGGAAATATTAAAAAGGACTGGCAAGTTCCAGTGCTATGCCCAGCTACTCTCTGCCCTGGCAGACTGGCCAGCTATGGACTGGTGGCAATAGCAGGCCTGTTCTTCTCTCGTGGAGACTCTCTGACTCAGAACTCCAAAGCCTCTCCACCCAGCTCACTAAGTTCCCACTGGCAGGTCATTAGCATGTGGGCCCCATGCTTCCAATCCCCCAGGGCCTTCATGGTGCGCATCAGGCAAACCCACACTTTGCTGCTATACCCTTCTCTCTGAAACCCAGCCAAGTTGTCAAAAGAAGAAATACACCACACAAACTTAGTTCAGAAACAATGGTAACTCAATCTCTGGGAACAACAACTAGAATCCTAATCTTATAAGCCCTATTAAATTTAATTTCTCCTATGGTGAATCTGCCAGGATTCAACATAAGCTGGGAGACACTAGTAGCTATGTCTTGTACTCACACTATCTCCGTCCAAAAGATTCTAACTCTCTCCTCCTATGTCCTGCTTTTCTTAGTCAGCTTTAGTATTGTTTAGTATTTAACAATATTTCACAATCATTCTCAGGTTTTTGGACTATACCAACTCTCAAAAACCAGCAGTCTCAGGCATCCTGCTTATAAGCAGAGTATTTATGCTTTCTGTGTATAGCCATCTTATTTGGCCATGTATTTAAACATATTCATGATGTGTTTCCAATGAAGCAAATATAGGTAGCTATTAGCCAGGGAGAAGAGGAGGAGGAAGAGCAGGAGAGGAGGAGAAGGAGGGGGAAGAAGAGGAGGAGGAGGAGGAGGAGGAGGAGGAGGAGGAGGAGAAGAAGAAGAAGAAGAAGAAGAAGAAGAAGAAGAAGAAGAAGAAGAAGAAGAAGAAGAAGAAGAAGAAGAAGAAGAAGAAGAAGAAGAAGGAGAGAAATATGTAGTATGTAGTGAAAGAAACTAAGAAGGGCTCCTGTGCGTGGGATACAGGATGCCTCCGAAGTGGTACACAGACAGAGGCAGGCAGAGTGGTTTAGCCACTGGTTCCAGTGAGAGGGATGATGGAAAGATCAGAGAATTCAGGACAAGAAGCAAAATGGATGGGAAGTTACAGCTGAAGAAGGGGGGGGGGGTGTTCCAGGCAAAGGAAAGCACACTGGAATCCACCAGGCTAGTCAGCTGTTAAGTAAGCGTTTGATACTCACCTGGGTGTATTAACAGCACATGCGCTGACTCAAAAATATTTGTGTTCTTAACAACACAGATAAACGGATAGCGATAAAACTGGCTTTTAACTTCTGAAATGTTAAGTGTTGTAATGAGTGTGTACTTTCTTTTGGTTGAAGAATGTTCCATACTGTTCAAGAGAAGGGGTGAGGAGAGGGTTAATACAATAGAGTTGGTAAGATGGCTCAACACAGAATAAGACCTACAGCCCTAGTTAACTGCTTTATTTGTATCATACATCACAGCTCAAATAATCACCATCCCAGGTCACGTGTATGACAGCTTGTTGTCAAGGCAACTCTGAAATTGTATAACCTCAAGGTGAGAAAACTCAGTAGCAAAGAAATCAACACAAATTAGCAGCTTGCAAGGAATGAAAACAACACCTCTCTCTCTCTCTCTCTCTCTCACACACACACACACACACGCACGCACGCACGCACGCACACACACACACACACACCTACTCTCTCATATATACACACATTCTCTCTCACACAGTCTCACACACACTCACACACACATAGATTCTCACATATACACATTCTCACACACTCTCACTTACACACTCTCAAACACACTTTCTGTCACACACTCCTTCACACTCATTTATCTTCACATAACATACACACACACTCTCACTCACATACTCTTTCACACACACTCTCACACATACATACACATTCTGACACACACAATATACTTTCTCACATACATACATATGCACATACTCTCTCACACATACACATTCTCACACACACACTTTCTCAGACACACATGCACACATTCTCTCTCACACACAGACATGCACAACTCTTTCTCATACACACATACACACTCACAAATACACTCTCACATATACACTCTCACACACACTCTTATACATACTCTCACACACTCTCTTTTACATACATACACTCTCTCTACCATACACATACTCTTTCACACACACATATACATACTCACTTGTATATACATTCTCTCTGACACACACATACTTTCTCTCACATACACTCTCTCACACACACATAAACATATACACAGTCTCACAAACACACACATATGCTCTCTCTCTTTGTCACACACACACACATACACACACACACACACACACACACACACACACGACAGGAACAGATGACAAAGGGTGCTGCATATGGGACATCTCCATCCATCCCATGGAGACTAAGGCCGGGCATCGGATTCTTGATTCCCTCCATGTGCCTTTCCAGATTCTACTTAATACACATGAAAAGCACCTCCGTGCAGTGCTGTCAAGTGGCACCAAGTAGAATGTAAGAATGGGGCTTTTAGCCAGTGTGGAATTTGTGCAGTGACACATACTTTTAACAACAGCAACAACAAATAGAAATTCTCAAATATTGTCTATCACTTAGCAAAGCTCAAAGTGGGCAGCAAAGGGCTAGAAGCAGCCAGCCTTCAGCTAGCCCTCAGTCTTAGGCTCAAACTAGAGCAGATGTGTTCCAGAATGTAGCATCAAAATTGATTGGCAAACTCACTGTTGATAATCTTCAGCTAAAAATGGATCATCCCATTCAATTTCTGACCCATTCCACTTCCAGTAGACAAGGTCTGAGAACTGGCCCGTGACGTTGCAGGTCAGTTGTATCATTGATCCTGAAAGACAATGCATTTGACTCCAAAGACTGTTGCTTTATTGCAATCTATTCACATTTATAAATGGCCATTTAATAAGAATGCTAACGTATAGAAAAAACAGAATGAAAGAGGAAAAATTCCCTAATTTTCATCACCTAGAGAACACCACTGTTTAGTTCTTTATATATCCCAGTCTTTGTCTTTTTCTTTAGACAACAGCAGTCTGTGAATGGTATCTCATTTTCTATTAATTTGTCATTATTGTGGTTGGGAACTTCAGCCTCCAAGATGAGTCCTCAGAAAGACTGTTTCTATGAGACCATTTAGACAGTTCATCATATAATTAACAATATGGTTATTGTCAAATGGAATTCCTAAAATTTCATTATTATGATTAATAATTTAAGGAACACCCCCTCTTACAATACTGTTTTCACAAATCTGCAGGCATGACTTGCAGTGAGAACCTGAAGGCAGAATGTACTTGCAGTGGTGGGCCTCAAACCCATGCCCTTGCTGTATCTCTGGTTCTCACAGGAAGATAGAGTTTCAAATCCAAACCCCAATCAAGTAAGACTCTACCAGGTCACTCACCCTGAAGCAGCACGTGCAGCTGCCGTTTCATACAGACTCCCAGAAAACAAGGGTTATTCACTAAGCATTGTCCTCCAAAAGAAAAAACAGCAAGCTCAATTTTCACTTCTGTATCTTTTTCTTCCATGAGTGGCTCTGGATTAGCGTAAACTGAAGGCCCAGAATACACCTAGATATGGTCTTCATCATAGCCCAGCCCACCAGCATCTCTTTTTTTATTACTTATTTTTTAAATTTATTTTTCATGCATGGGTGTTTTGCCTGCATACAGGCACCACACGTATGCCTGGTGTCACAGAAGGTATTATGTTCCCTGGAGCTGATCGTTGTGGGCTGCCATGTGGGTGCTGGGAACTGAACTCAGGTCCTCTGGAAGAGCAGTCAGTGCTTTTAATCACCAGCCATCTCCCCAGCCCCTCCCTCCTACACTTCTTGAACTAATTGGTGAATTAACCCACATTCTCTAGGTTCCTATTCACTGGCCCTTGCTGCTCCGCACACGTAGAATACAGTGTTTAGCTGCCCTGTCAGAATGAGCTCACTGGTGTCTAGCTGTTCTTCATTAATCAAAGACACCTCCTCTTCATGGACACAAAAACTTCCTGGGAAGATTTCTAGGCTAGCTATCTTTATCTTTGTTTATAAAAATTCTTTGAGGTCGACCATTTGGCTTTTCATGGCCAAAGTTTATAAGGGGTATTAATCACTGTATCTCTCCTAATTCACGTTTTTCTAGAAAGCCCTCTCCACTACCAAACCAGGGAAGAGCCAAGGTAGGTATTTGTGCAGGCATTTGATAATTCTATTGCCTTTTGATCCTGAAGCCTTTTGGGATGTAATGTGCTATCTTCTGGGCTATCTTAAACATAAAGTTTTAATCCAAGCAGTTGATTTAACTCCAGAACATTGGTTGATATGAAGTTTCTTTTCTTTATTGTAGAATAACTTCTCATATATCCTTTACTTTCTCAGTAAAAGTAAGTACACATGCCTATATTCATCACTCTCCGTGTGTGTGTGTGTGTGTGTGTGTGTGTGTGTGTGTGTGTGTGTGTATGCATGTAAGGGTGCAGGGTGTACCTGTGTATGTATGTGTGTAAGTGTGAAGGTATAACTGTATATGTATGTATGTATCTGTGTATGTAAGGGTATAGGCATCTGTGTGTATGTAAGGGTGCAGTTGACCTGTGTCTGTGTGTGTGTATCTATGTATGTGTGTGTGTATGTGAGAAAAAATGCAGGCATATCTGTGTATGTGTATGTGTGTAAGAGCACAGCTGTATCTGCATGTGTGTGTAAGTATGTGTGTAAGTGTGCAGGTATACCTGTGTATATGTGTGTATGTATTTGTGTATGTGTGTAAGGTTGTAAGAATATCTGTGTGTATGTAAGTATGCAGTTGACCTGTGCATGTGTGTGTATGTGAGAAAGAGTGCAGGTATATCTGTGTGTATGTGTAAGTGTGTGTATAAGTGTGAAGGTGTAACTGTGCATATGTGTGTTTGTATCTGTGTATGTGAGTATGAGTTGTACCTGTGTGTGTATGTCTGTGTATGTGTATAAGAGTGCAGGTATATCTGTGTGTGTGTGTGTGTGTGTGTGTGTGTAAGTGTGTGTATAAGAGTGTAGGTGTACCTGTGTAAGTGTGTGTATCTGTGCATGTATGTAAGAGTATAGGTGTACCTCTGTGTGTTTAAGTGTGCAGGTATACCTTTGTCTGTGTGTGTGTTTGTGTATGTGTGTGTATGTGTGTAAGAGTGCAGGTGTATCTGTGTGTAGAAGAGCTCACCTATTACTCCAGACTGGCTGACCATCCAGCCATAGGTCTGCACCTGTTTCTGTGTCCCCAGCAGAGATTACAAATGTCCATCCCCACACCCAGCTCTTAGCATAGACTATGTAGTCAAACTCAGGCCCCCACAGCCTTTACTGATGGAGTCACCCCATCTCCTTTCTGTTTTATTGTCTTTAAGACAGAACCCATTTGAAGTCAAGGAGAACACAGGCTCACAGTCTCACTGCCTGGACAAGCTACAGTGCACACCACCAGCTTAACACAGCTCTCTCTCTCTCTCTCTCTCTCTCTCTCTCTCTCTCTCTCTCTCTCTCTCCTGCAAAGGCTGGTCCATACATGACAGAAAGAGATACACACTACCGCAATGATCAAGATGGATCATTACTCTTAACTTTTTAAAAAACTGACTGGCTTGGAAAAGTATTTCGTAGAACAATTATCATTTTTTGACGTATATAGTCTTACCTCTCACTGCTTAAAAGATTAGCTCTAACTATAAAAAATTTCGATGCAAATTAGATAAATCATATATCATTAACATGTGGCTGCTGTTTGCATTGATAGTAAGATTCCATTGGAAAGCAGGGCTAAGGGAGTCTGATATGGTTATGATTTTGCCTTAAGAGACAAAAACTTAAAAAAATAAATTTAAGAAATAAATCTAAACCATTTAAAACTCATTTAACTATACAATGGACAGCGGAGAATGTGCCACCATCCCTCTGTGGCTTGTGATGTGTGTGCTGTGAAGGTGCACGTTATCTTCATTGTGAGTCCAGGACAAAGGCTTCACCACACCCTGGGAAGCCTGCTTACCTGGGTCAGCTTCGATCGTCTCATTCCTTGGGCTCATGATAACAGGTCTGTCCCTCTTGTTTTCATCTGCAAAAGGAAAACACACAGAGTTCCTGAGCCTTTGTCCAGGCATATCACAGGTGATACCAGCACTGGGCCAACACTGAACTGGACGAGACCGGACAGTCCCTCAAGTACAGCAGGAAATAAGAAATGAGGAAGAGGAGGGGAGACCCCAGAAACTGAACACCTGAAGCAAGGCTGGACCATACACACTACAGAGGTGGACCATACAGGTATCCTCCAGCCAACACACAAACATACACACACACACACACACACAGATATATACCTGCACTCTTACATACATGTGTGTATATGTACACACAAGCATACGCATGAGCATACCTGCACTCTTACATACATGTGTGTACATGTACACACAAAGATAAACATACACTCACAAAAGAAGAAAGAGAAATGAGTATGAATACACACATCTCTACTAAGAAAGTACAAACATTAATGAGAATTTACTCTGTACACAGCACCTATGTGCACAGGACCCTGGGGGTTAGAGGGCTCCCTTCATGCTGCAAAGTGGGAAAGTCAGTAGCTGTAACAGCCAGTTCTGGGCACAACATACTGAGTTACTATAGCACCAACACAGCAGCTACTGGTAAGTGACAGACAACTTGGCATAATTTATTTAAATAGCCAGAAAGCACTCAAGAGGCCTCTAAAACTTAATCTCCTGCTTCTTTCCAAGATTGGTGCTGTGGGCTGATCTGTGGCTGAGGAGAAAGAACGAGAAACAGACTAGATGCCTGGTAATCCCCTCCCATAGGCAGGTAAACAAAAGAATCTCAGGAGGAAACAAGATTGGACTCCATCTTTCCTACAGACAGAATAGTACATGCTCAATAAATGACCACTCGAAAGTTAGATATAGCCGGCGCTTGTAGGGTCAAAGCAAATGTTAATTTTTTTATTCAATAAAATTAGTCCATGAAAAAGAAGTGACTATAAAATACAGAAAACTCAACTATGTGTATGGTGCTCCTATCACAAGCTTGCCTGGGATAGTTGCAACTGTGTCCCAGCATAATTGCTTGAAGTTGATCCTTCCAAAAAAAAAAAAAAAAAAAAAAACCCACAAAAGTCCTGGATGGATCAGCTTCTTATTACTGAAAACCACCATTTACAGAAAGGTTGAATACTCTGCCTGTGGTGGTTTGAATATGCTTGGCCCAGGGAGTGGTGCTATTAGAAGGTGTGGCCCTGTTGGTGTAGGTGTGGCCCTGTTGGAGTAGGTGTGTTGCTGTGGGTTGGGCTTTAAGACCCTCATCCTAACTACCTGGAAGGGAGTATTCTGCTAGCAGCCTTCAGAAGAAGATGTAGAACTCTCAGCTCTGACTGCACCATGTCTACCTAGATGCTGCCATGTTCCTGCCTTCATGATAATGGACCGAACCTCTGAACCTGTAAGCCAGCCCCAATTAAATGTTGTCTTTTATAAGAGTTGTCTTGGTCATGGTGTCTGCTCACAGCTGTAAAACCCTAAGACACTGCCCATTCACAGGTAACTTGTAAAAGTGCAATTTGGTTCACTTTTGTTGAGAAACAGTTTTTAATGTGATATATGGATGTGATAGGGTGGAGAGCCGTGAAAACATTAAGAATGGTCCTCACGTGCCTGCTAACTGCTCATCTGTTTCATAGCAAGGCCTGTTTTGCATCAGGCACGTGACCACAAGCTGAGTTTACCTCATACCTAATCTTTTCAAAGCCTTACAGGCCACATCATCTTCTTATAGAAGAAAAGATTCACTTAAAGATTAAGTGATCGAGGAAACCAAACAGTGCATTCTGGGTAGATAACATCTCCTGGCTCCTGGGAATCTACTCCATTGCAAGACTGCTCTGTTGTACTTTTGGGTTTGCCAGTTACAGTCCTGAGAGTGGGACCCAAAGTTCCACACACACTAGACAAATGCTCCACCACTGTGCTACATCCCCAATATCAGTGACTCCCCCAGAGCATGTGCTCACACAGTAATGTACCCACTAAAGGGAGTCCGGGAGCTCCTTGGAGGAACTACCTTCTGTGATATCTAAAATATTTAACAAGACTGATTGGAAAGTATAATTCATAATGCATTGGTCTAATTAGCATTGTACCAGAAGCAGTAATGAAAAATATTCATGTACTACTTACTAACAAAAAATGAAATTAAGACCATAAGACTTTGCATTGTGGTTTGAACATGAAATATCCCCCCACAGACTCATGAGTTTGAACACTTGGTCCCCAGCTGGTACCACTATTTGGAAAGGTTGTGAAACCTTTGAGAGATGAAGCAGAGCTGGAGACAGGATGGGGGGGGGGGTGAGTTTTTAAGATTTTATAGCTGAACCCATTTCTGACTGACTATCTATCTCTATCATCTATCTATCAATCATTTGTCTATCTCTATCTCTCTTTCTCTATTGATGGCTCTATATATCTATCTACTCTCTGCTTCCTCTCCCCCTCCATACCTTTATCTCCCTCCCCTCCCCTCCCTCCATCTCTCCCCCTTCCCTCTCTCCCTCTCTCCCCCTTCTCTCCCTCCCTCCTTCCCTCCCTCTCTCCTTCCTTCCCTCTATCCCTCCCTACCCTCTCTCTCTTTCCAGTGTGCCCATGAAATATTATCATCCTTCTTCCTGACTGCTGGGCCCTCCTCACTGCTACCACACTGAGAAGTTCCTTTTTCTTCCTTCTCTCCCCTCCCTTCCCTCCCCTCCCTCTCCTCTCCTTCCCTCTTCTCATCCTTCCCCTCCTCTCTTCTCCTTTCACCTTCCCTTCCCCCTTTCCCCCTCTCCTCCCTTCTATCTCTCCTTCCACTGTGCCCATGAAATCCTATCACTCTTCTTCCTGACTGCCGAGCTATCCTCACACTCCAGCTGCCACACCTCCCTTGCCATAACCAACTGCATTCTCTCTGGACACAGTCAAAACAAACCGTTTCTTCCCTATTTTAGTTTGTGTGACCAATAGACCTTGTGAATCATTGACCAGTTCCTAGACTTAATTCCTTTTTAGACAACGGAGCAATGATATCAGAATAGTGGTCTCTAAGGCCAGACCACATGCCAATGCCAGGGGTCAGAGCTGTGACTCACCTATAGTGATAAATTGTATTACTCGTGTGACCGGATATTGCTTCCCCTGGAACGTGTAGGACATACGGCATATATAGTCCCCTCTGTGCTCTTCAGTCACATTCCTCACCAACAGTTTATCTTTCACTCCGAAGAAACTCACGTTGTCAAGAAGCAGAGGTTTACAATTCTAGACAAGAAGAAATAAAAAGAGGCAGAGGACAGTTAGGAGCTCCCTTGTGCATCGGAATAGGAACACAAGTTTTTCACCTCTGGAAATGTATGACAGAGAAAGTGACTGAAAGCTCAGCTGTATACAGCATGTTTTATCACTATTTGGGGTGAGGGGGCATGGGAGGTGGGGGGATAATTAAATTTCAAAATTTCAAACCCAGAGGCTTATGCCACAAAGACAAGTAAAGACAAATTTATTTCACAGAAGACATGATTGAAGCAATAATGCTGACATTTCTCAACACCACAGACTCTTCCTGCATGGATACTATTTATTTCATATTCTTTCATCTCTAAAAGATGATGTTCCCATGTAAGTTCCACCAGACTAGGTAAACAAAAGGTAATAAAATACACTGTGTTCCACCTACTGATTAAGTGGCTACAGACACTACCATGTTACATATGAAGCATTTAGCTTTTCATTAGTCTTTTAGGATTTATTTTTACTTTATCTTTAATTACGAGCGTGTGTATGTGTGATGTAGAGGTTTGTGCACACGAGGACAGTACCCATGGAGGCCAGAAGGGGGCGGCAGGTGGAGCTGTAATTAGAGGCAGTTGTGAGTCACCTTCTGTGCAAATTCTAGTTCTGTGCAAGAGCCATGCATGCTATTAATTACTGAGCCATCCCTACAGCCCCAGAACATACGTTTTAAATGAAAGACAAAACACTATCTCTGTTATAAAAAGTTATCTCATTAGGGGCTTAAATTTCTAATCTATCCTCTCAAAAGATGTTCTATTACTTTTCTTGAAACTATATCTTAGTAAGGCAGATAGAGACAAGAGTTTTAAGATTTTAGGTAATTTGTAAGGATCAGTGAACACGATCTGGTTTTTTTGTTGTTCGTCTCTCTATGAAGTTATACCACTACAAAGAGAACAGTATCCAAGCAGACAAATACTTTTGTAGATACATTTTACTATTCGTAATGAAAAACTGTGTAAAAGTAAAATATCACATCGAAAACGAAATTACCTTATACCAATGGACTTCGGGTAACCTATCATGTTCATCTTTAAAAATATTCAAATAAGGGCACACAAGACTTCCATCCCCTGCAATGTGGAGTCTCTGTGGGAAGCTGGCCTGTGTGTTGTAACACAAGCCAGGGTCATTCTCTAACACAGTTACGTTTACTTTAGTTTTGAGGCAGTAAGTTGAGTTTCTAAAACAAAGTAAAGATGGAAATTGATCATTATTAAAGTGTTTTTCTGTCCTTAAATATTATAGAAACTTAGGACATATCTATGCATTCCTTTCTTACCTTACTATACAATAGTAATATCCTGAATCCTCCACCTTGGCAGGTACAAACCAAAGATGTTCATTCTGCTGATGAATCCTGGAGTCCCGGTCCACTGATATGGGGGTCTTGCTGTCATTTCTGTACCAAATTATGGTGTCGCCATGCATTTTATTTGGAGTAAGAGGACACTTGCGAATATCAATTTCATTTACAGATAAAAATAAAACGATCTGATTTGGATATTCTGTACATACATCTTTAAAAGAGAGAAAGGAGAAACAATGTCAAGAAGAGTTTCCAGCGTCTCTTACTGTAACTAAGTTAGCATCATTGGTTAATAAAGATACCAGCTCCTGCCACGTGTACACTTTCCAGTTGTGCGTTCAAGAGCATGGTCTTCAGAGTTTGAAGAGCCAGTTCCAGCTTTGTTATGTGTTCCCTGTGGGCTGTAGCCTGGGCAAGTTACTTATCCCCTCATACTCTCTCCTATTCTTCTAAAGGTAGGAATAACGGAGGGGAACCAGTGATTTCCATACAAAGGAGAAGAGAAGACTGAATATATACCCTTCCACTTGAACAACTTATTTGGACACCCATAGGACACAAGACTGTTCAAGGCCTGCCATAATACTGTCTTCTACTTGCTCAAGATGCTAAAAGAGATCAAAGAGACAGTCAACAGAGACATAAAACAATAAAAAGAAAAGACTTCTTGTAATCAAAAAATGCATCGCCAAGTTGAAAATATACTGGGAAGAAACACTAAGAAAACCTGAAGATGCAACTTTAGAAACTATCTGAGATTAGGAGATAGCTGGAGCAGCTGGGGCACGTTGATTGTGAACTGCCGAGGGAGTGTGGAAACACAGAAGACAAGTTTTAAATACATGCTGACATTTCTTGTGATGTTATAAGGAGCCTGAGCCCCAAAGACACAAGGAACACCAAGAAAAGGAAACAGGGAACCACACCAACTGTCTAGAGCAAGATTGTCAACAGCAGTAACAAGAAAATCTTAAGTAGCCAGAGATACTTTTTAAAATATATATATTTGTTTATTTATTATTTTTTCAAGACACGGTTTCTGTGTGTAGTCTTGGCTGTCTTAGAACTAGCTTTGTAGACCATACTGGCCTTGTACTTATAGAGATCCACATGCCTCAGTGTCCCAAACACTGGGATTAAAGGCATGTGCCACCACCACCTGGCTACTTTTTCATTTTTCAAGTACATCTGTTAACAAACAAAACCAAAAGGGTTACAGCCATCCTTCTAGGGAGTAAAAATATTATCCAGCTGTAATTCCAGTGAAAATGACTTTCCAAAACACTGAGAGGATTTTAAAAGCTCTAAGAATCTATCCTCTGGAGACCTGTACTCTCAAGAAACTGTCCAAGAATTCCTTCACAAAGAAGAAAACAATATCGGACAAAATGTCCTGTTGAATAATACTTCATTCATAGTGAAACTTCACAGTTGTAGGTGCTTAACATAAGAATGAGCCTATAGAGGAAATTTAATCTTCAAACCCCAACATTCAACCCCTGGCCCTCAAAGGGTCATGATTGCTTAAAATGCAAAAACTGCTTTTAGCCCATCTGTAAGAATCCACAAGAAGGTCCTTAAAGTTCTAACAGAACTCTAAACCCATGTCTCCACTGAGACTCAAGACCATCTCTTACTATGGGCACCTGTATAATAACAAAAAAACCTTATATCACTCACAGTGGGCTGAGCATATCAAGAACTAATCAGGAAAACACACCACGGGGTCTAGTTTCTCTAAATGACCTGTCAAGGCTGCTTACAGGGCTTCCAAGCCTGTTACAGCACCTGTACTCTCAGAAATTCCTATGAAAATTCACATTTTTATATCATGAATGATGGCATTGTGTGGCTGATACTAAGGTCTTCTGCTAGCTTCAATGTTAGCTCTATCTCCTTGGACCATTGCTGTATGGCCTCTGAGCCCCTGGAGGACTCAAGTAACTGAAACAGAGTCTTTTCCTTGGGCAGGTGGCCCTCTGTGGTGAGATGGGCATCCCACAGGTGCCTTCATACCCTTGAGATGACCTTGTGAAGCACTCAACTTCTTTTAAAGGCACTGCTATCTTCAGACACCACATCTTCTTAGCCTCAGCTTTACTCTGGCTTCTTCTGCCCAAGTGGCAAGTTTTGAACTCCTCTGCTCCACAGTGTGATCCCTAACCTCACTATAAACTTGACTGAACTCAGCCAGCAACAGCCCTGCTGTAGTCTGAATGCTGGACTGTCTTGAAATCCCCTCCATACAACTGTCAGTCACCCTCTAAAGTCAGCTTGCGCATAGTTTCCAGAGACAACACAAGACAAGTTCTTTGCCAGAAGGTGATACTAACAGCCTCTGGATCAACAGGGAACCATCTGACATTTCCCACATTCCTCTTGGCATTCTGTTCGGAGCTCCCACCAAGATCGCGAAGTTCTGATTACAAAGTTTCAGAGCTTTTAGCTGACATCTCTCTTTTCCCCTAAATTCCTCAAAAAAAAAAAAAAAAAAAAATCCAAAGAGGGTTACATTTTGTCACAGCAACAGGGTCACTTCTCTAGTACTAATTTTCTTTATCTGTCTTTTTTACTCATTGTTGTGACTGAAACAATTTAAAGGAATTTAGCTTATGGTTTGAAATCCACAGTGGCCAGCTCAGCTGTTTCAGGATCCACATGGGCAGCAGAGCATCCAGCCATAGGAGCTTACTCATGGGTGATCGCCCCCTGGCTGTGCACTCACTCCCAGCAGGAGGAAGGCTGGGTTTGTGTGTGAAAGGCTGATCAATCCTGAGGGGTGTGGAAGCAGAGCCGGGGTCAGGCGACATATGAAAAGCAGGTTCAAGGCTGCAAACTGCCCACAAACCCCAGAAATGACTAGGCCTTGGGGGCACAGCCTTACCAGCTATGAACAGCTCCTCGAAATATTAAGTGATCATACCATTTAAAAAATACCAAACTTATGCAGACTTTTTATGCCCCAATACAGGGGAACGCCGGGGCCAGGGGGTGGGAGCGGGTGGGTAGGGTAGCAGGGCCGGGAGGGGGGAGGATATAGGGAACTTTCTGGATAACACTTGAAATGTAAATGAAGAAAATATCTAATAAAAGTTGAAAAAAAAATACCAAACTTGATTAATCCAGCACAGAGTAAGCCGATAGTAAATAATGACTGGGAAGAAATGGTTGAGATAAAAAGAGAAGAGGAGGAGCAATTAAAGATTCTAGAATACATCCATCTTTCATAAAATTAAAAAGAACTGGCAGGGGAAAACTAAACCTCCAATAAATAAATCTCTAATCAGGAGAAAAAAGAAAGCTCATTAAAGGGACCTTAAAGGGGTAAGAGAATTATTATGAACAGCCTTATTGTAATAAATCCAACGTCATAAATAAAATGGCAAAGATTTCTGAAAGACACAAGCTATCAAAACATCCTCAGAGAGAGATAGATAACCTAAACTGTCCTGTGCTTCTAAGAGAACTTGTAGTAAAAGATCCTACCAGAGACCATTTCAAGTCTGGATGGCTTCACCTTCAGGTCCTTCCCAATATCAAAGACATGATTGTCAATTCTGAACAAACCCTCCCAAATATTAAGGAGACAGTGATGCCTCCAAACTCATATGTGATATCAGCATCGATCTGTTACCCAAACCAATTGCATTACAACGAAACCACAAACCAAACTCTCTTAAAAATACAGATGTGTCTTGAAAGAGTTAAAGGGAGCATTTGTGCAGCTCAATCCAAAGGATGGTCCCAACGACTGCGTCCGCCAGGGATCCATCCCACAATCAGTCACCAAACATAGACACTATATCATATGCCAGCAAGATGGAGCTGAAAGGGCCCGGATATAGCGGTCTCGGGGGAAAATATACCAATCCCTGGCAAACATGGAGGTGGAAGCTCACGGTCAGCTTTTAGATGGAACACAGGGTTCCCAAGGAAGAAGGAGCTAGAGAAAGTACCCNCTAGTTGGCCATCAGTGGGAAGAGAGGCCCCTTGGTTATGCAGACTTTTTATGCCCCAATACAGGGGAACGCTGGGGCCAGGGGGTGGGAGCGGGTGGGTAGGGTAGCAGGGCCGGGAGGGGGGAGGATATAGGGAACTTTCTGGATAACACTTGAAATGTAAATGAAGAAAATATCTAATAAAAGTTGAAAAAAAAATACAGATGTGTCTCTTTCAAATATTTTACCTAATTGAATCCTACAGTATACATGTTAAAAAGATAATGCATTATAAATTTATATTTGAAAAACACTAAAACTTTAAATATCCATATACTAAGAGATTTTTTTGAATTATACAAAAATCTCAACAGATGCAGAAAGAAGCATTTAATTAAAATTCAATAAAACTCTCATCAAACTGTGGTTTTTAGAAATCACATTACAATAGTGTCAAAAGGTATTAAAAACTGAAGTTAAATATGTAAAACAAAATTATAGACTGAAAATTGGAAAATTTCACTTCAGTAAGTTAAATAAGTTACAAACAAGTAGATAAATGCTGTATTTGTAAAAGCAGAATTGCTCTTGCTAAGCTATTCCTGATAAACATGTTCCAAACACATTTATATTCAATTTAATCTCAATCAAAATATGATCAGAACATTTCATACAAATTGACAAATGAGGCATTTGGTTTCTTATCTCTGAGCACCACAAAACTCATTACAAAAATCTTATAAACCTATAAAACTTTATAAAGTTGTCACAACTAAGTCAGCATAGCATTGGAATAAAGATAAATATGTCACTGGAACAGCATCAAGACCCAGGCATAAGAGCTCCAGACCTCTGTGCACTTTCCCCGACAGAGGAGAGTTGGCTTCCAGGGAAGGCTTTGACCTCAGGACCAGGTGAGATCACCATCTTGTATCACTGGTCCCTCAGAGACCAGTCTGCACAGGACAGTGCACAGGCTGCAGAAGCAATGTAGCTTCATGGACAGGGTCCCTATCAGGCCTTCATCTTCAGCCAGGAGGCAGAGCTGAGCTCCAGACCTTTATAAACCTTCCCTGCAGGTGGAGAGCTTGCCTGCAGAAAGTGCTCTGACCACTGAGACTCAGGAGAGAGTTGGACTCCCAGAAGTGCTGACAGAGGCTAACAGAATCACAGGAGTAACAAGCTCCAGCCAGTGACAGCTATAACAACTAACACCAGAATCTTACTAACAGAAACCAAGACCACTCAGCATCAGAACCCAGCTCTCCCACCACAGCAACATACCCGAAAAGCAAGATTCAGATTTAAAATCATATCTCATGATGCTGGTGGAGGATTTTAAGAAGGGCATTAATAACTCATTTAAAGAAATATAGAACACTGTTAAACAGGTATAAGTCCTTAAAGAGGAAACACAAAAATCACAGGAAAATTGCAGGAAAACACAACCAAATAGATGATAGAATTGAACAAAACCATCCAAGATATAACATTGGAAGTAGAAATAATAAAGAAAACCCAAAAGGAGACAACTCTAGAGATGGAAACCCTAGGAAAGAAATCAGGAACCATAGGTGTGAGCATCATCAACAGAATACAAGAGATGGAAGAGAGAATCTCAGGAGCAGAAAATTCCATAGAAAACATGGACAAAACAAGCAAAGAAAATACAAAATTCAAAAAAATCCTAACTCAAAACATCCAGGAAATCCAGGACACAAAAAGAAGATCAAACCTAGGGTAGTAGGTATAAATGAGAATGAAGATTTTCAACTTAAAGGGCCAGTAAATATCTTCAACAAAACTATAAAAGAAAACTTCGCTAACCTAAAGAAAATGATGCCCATGAACATATAAGAAGTCTACAGAACTCCAAATAGACTGGACCAGAAAAGAAATTCCTCCTGACACATAATAATCAGGACAACAAATGCAATAAATAAAGATAGAATATTAAAAGCAGAAAGGGGAGAAGGTCAAGTAACATATAAAGGCAGACCTATTAGAATTACACCAGACTTCTCACCAGAAGATCCTGGACAGATGTTATACAGACCCTAAGAGAACACAAATGCCAGCCCAGGCTACTATACTCAGCAAAACTCTCAATTACCATAGATGGAGAAACCAAAGTATTCCATGACTAAACCAAATTCAAACAATATTTTTCCAGGAATCCAGCCCTGCAAAGGATAATAAAGGGAAAAGGCAAACACAAGGATGAAAACTATGCCCTAGAAAAAGCAAGAAAGTAATCCTAAAACAGTCCTAAAAGAAGACAGCTGAAAGAATAGAATCTCAACTCTAAGAACAAAAATAAAAAGAAGCAACAATTACTTTTCCTTAATATCCCTTAATATCAATAAATTCAATTCCCCAATAAAAAGACATAGACTAACAGACTGGCTACACAAACAGGACCCAACATTGTGCTGCTTACAGGAAACCCACCTCAGGGACAAGATAAACACTACCTCAGAGTAAAAAACTAGAAAACAAATTTCAAAGCAAATGGTCCAAAGAAACAAACTGGAATAGCCATTTCCAAAATTGACCATATAATCGGTCACAAAACAGGCCTCAACAGATACAAAAATATTGAAATTATCCCATGTATCCTATCAGATCACTACAGACTAAGTAGTGATCTTCAATAACAACATAAATAATAAAAAGCCAACATTCACGTTGAAGGTGAACAACACTATACTCATTAACTTAGTCAAAGAAGAAATAAAGAAAGGAATTAAATACTTTTTAGAGTTTAATGAAAATGAAGCCACAACATACCCAAACTTATGGGACACAATGAAACTAGTCCTAAGAGGAAAACTCATAGCTCTGAGTGCCAACAAAAGGAAACTAGAGAGAGCACACACATGCAGCTTGATAGCACACCTAAAAGCTTTAGAACAAAAGGAAGCAAATTCACCCAAGAGGAGTAGATGGCAGGAAATAAACACAGGGCTGAAATCAACCAAGTAGAAACAAAAAGAACTATACATAGAATCAACCAAACCAGGAGTTGGTTCTTTGAGAAAATCAACAAGTTAGATAAACCTTTAGCCAGACTAACTAGAGGGCACGGGGACAGTATTCTAATTAACAAAATCAGAAAAGAAAAGAGAGACATAACAACGGAACCTGAGGAAATCCAAAACATCATCAGATCCTACTACAAAAGGCTATACTCAACAAAACTGGAAAGCCTGGATGTAATGGACAAATTTCTAGACAGATACCAGGTACCATAATTAAATCAGAATCAGATTAATTATCTAAACAGTCCCAAATCCCCTAAAGAAATAGAAGCAGTCATTAATAGTCTCCCAACCAAAAAAAGCCCAGGACCAGATGGGTTTAGTGCAGAGTTCTATCAGACCTTCAAAGAAGACCTAATTCCAATTCTCCTCAAATGATTTTACAACATAGAAACAGAAGGTACTCTACCCAATTCGTTCCATGAAGGCACAATTACTCTGAAACCTAAACCACACAAAGATCCAAAACAGAAAGAGAAGTTCAGACCAATTTTCCTTATGAATATTGATGCAAAAATACTCAATAAATTTCTCGCAAACCTAATCTAAGAACACATCAAAATGATCATCCATCATGATCAAGTAAGCTTTATTCCAGGGATGCTGGTTAAATATACAGAAATCCATCAACGTAATCCACTATATGAACAAACTCGAAGACAAAAACCTCATGATCATCTCGTTAGATGCTAAGAGAGCATTTGACAAACTCCAACACCCATTCATGATAAAGTCTTGGAAAGATCAGGAATTCAAGGCCCATACTTAAACATAATAAAAGCAATATACAGCAAACAAGTAGCCAACATCAAAGTAAATGGAGAGAAGCTGGAAGCAATTTCACTAAAATCAGGGACTAGACATGGCTGCCCATTTTTTCCCTACCTATTCAATATAGTACTTGAAGTCCTAGCCAGAGCAATTAGACAACAAAAGGAGATCAAGGGGATACAAATTGGAAAGGAAGAAGTCAAAATATCAATATTTGCAGATCATATGATAGTATATAGAAGAGACCCAAAAAATTCCACCAGCGAACTCCTAAACCTGATAAACAGCTTCAGCAGTAGCTGGATATAAAATTAACCTAAACAAATCAGTGGCCTTTCTTTACACAAAGAATAAACAGGCTGAGAAAGAAATTAGGGAAACAACACCCTTCACACTAGTCACAAATAATATAAAATACCTTGGTGTGACTCTAACTAAGGAAGTGAAAGATCTGTATGATAAGAACTTCAAGTCTCTGAAGAAAGAAGTCAAAGAAGATCTCAGAAGATGGAAAGATCTCCCATACTCATGGATTGGCAGGATTAATATAGTAAAAATGGCTATCTTGACAAAAGCAATCTACAGATTCAATGCAATCTCCATCAAAATTCCAACTCAATTCTTCACAGAGTTAGAAAGGGCAATTTGCAAATTCATCTTGAATAATAAAAAATCTAGGATAGCAAAAACTATTCTCAACAATAAAAGAACCTCTGGAGGAATCACCATGCCTGACCTCAAGCTAAACTACAGAGCAATTGTGATTAAAAAAAAAAAAAAAAAAAAAAAAAAAAAAAAAAAAAAAAAAAAAAAAAAAAAAAAAAAACTGCATGGTACTGGTAAAGCCACAGACAGGTATACCAATGCAATAGAATTGAAGACCCAGAAATGAACCCATACACCTATGGTCACTTGATTTTTGACAAAGGAGCTAAAACCATCCAGTGGGGTGGGGTGGGGAACAGCATTTTCAACAAATGGTGCTTGCTCAACTGGCAATTATCATATAGAAGAATGCAAATTGATCCATTCTTATCTCCTTGTACAAAGCTCAAGTCTAAGTGGATCAAGGAACTCCACATAAAACCAGAGACATTGAAACTTATAAAGGAGAAAATGTGGAAAAGCCTTGAAGATATGGGCACAGGGTGGAAATTCCTGAACAGAACAGCAATGGCTTGTGCTGTAAGATCAAGAATCGACAAATGGGACCTCATAAAATTACAAAGCTTTTATAAGGCAAAAGATACTCTCAATAAGACAAAAAGGCCACCAACAAAATTGAAAGGATCTTTACCAATCCAAATTCAGATAGGGGACTAATATCCAATATATATAAAGAACTCAAGAAGATAAACTCCAGAAAATCAAATAACCCTATTAAAAAATGGAGTACAGACCTAAACAAAGAATTCTCAACTGAGGAATTCTGAATGACTGAGAAGCACCTAAAAAAATGTTCAACATCCTTAATCATCAGGGAAATGTAAATCAAAACAACCCTGAGATTCTACCCCACAGCAGTCTGAATGGCTATGATCAAAAATTCAGGTGACAGCAGATGCTGGCAAGGATGTGGAGAAAGAGGAACATTCCTCCATTGTTGGTGGGATTGTGAGCTTCTACAACCACTCTGGAAATCAGTCTGGTGGTTCCTCAGAAAATTGGACACAGTACTATTGGAAGATCCAGCAATACTGCTCCTAGGCATATATCCAGAAGATGTTCCAACTGATAATAAGGACACATGCTCCACTATGTTCATAGCAGCCTTATTTACAATAGCCAGAAGCTGGAAAGATCCCAGATGTCCCTCAACAGAATAATGGATACAGAAAATGTGATTCATTTACACAAAGGAGTACTACTCAGCTATTAAAAACAATGAATTTATGAAATTCTTAGGCAAATGGATGGAACTGGAGGATATCATCCTGAGTGAGGTAACCCAATCACAAAAGAACATACATTATATGCACTCACTGATAAGCTGATATTAGCCCAGAAACTTAGAATACCCAAGATACAATTTGAAAAATACATGAAACTCAAGAAGAAGGAAGACCAAAGTGAGGATACTTCATTCTGTCTTAGAATGGGGAACAAAATACCCATGGAAGGAGTTACAGAAACAAAGTTTGGAGCTAAGATGGAAAGATGGACCATCCAGAGACTACCCCATCTCGGGATCCATCCCATAATCAGCCAGCAAACGCAGACACTATTGCATATACCAGCAAGATTTTGCTGAAAGGACCTTGATATAGCTGTCTCTTGTGATATGCCAGTGCCTGGCAAATACAGAAGTGGATGTTCACTATCATCTATTGGATAGAACACAGGGCCCCTAATGAAGGAGCTAGAGAAAGTACCCAAAGAAATCCTAAAGAGGTCTGCAACCCTATAGGAGGATCAACAATATGAACCAATCAGTACCCCCCAGAACTGTGTCTTTAGTTGCATATGTAGCAAAGGATGGCCTAGTTGGCCATCAATGGGAGGAGAGGCACTTGGTCTTGTGAAGATCATATCCCCAGAACAGGAGAATGGCAGGA
This sequence comes from Mus minutoides, assembly GCA_902729485.2. Taxonomy (NCBI): domain Eukaryota; kingdom Metazoa; phylum Chordata; class Mammalia; order Rodentia; family Muridae; genus Mus; species Mus minutoides. The sequence goes on along the minus strand of LR749561.1, from coordinate 250,356 downwards.
CCAGGAAGCAGGAGTGGGTGTGTGGGGGAGCAGGACGGGGGTGGGGGTAGGAGGGTATAGTTGACTTTCAGGATAGCATTTGAAATGTAAATAAAGAACATATCTAATAAAAAAACTTTTAAAAAAAGAAATAGGAAGAAAAAATGACCCAGACATAATATACACAAATATATTGAAGTGGTTTTTTTAAAAAGTGCATAGTAAGTTAGAAGAAAGAAGAAACAGCCATCTGGACAGCTTGTATGTTGTTCTACAGAAACATCACTTAGGGAGTGTTTCTAAACTATGAGCCTGTAAATCTCTGTAAATCATTCATCCCTAACAGCAGGGTAACGCCTAGATGTGGTTCAGGTTTG